>VIIQ02000585.1:7500-69634 GCA_007449985.2 Desmodesmus armatus
GTGCTGAGCTGTGCTGTGCTGCTGTTATTTCTGGCAGGTTGTCCCCCCCAGCTGGCCACGGGAGAAGGCAGGGCTGTATTGGGGCTACACTGTGCGGATAGCAGCAGGTGTTGCTGGCCTCCTGCGTGACAGCCCCTTCCCTAACGGCTACGACCTCAAGATTGGAACCAGTGAACATGGGCAGGTGGTGGCCCAGGTGACCTGCTGCTGCCGCGCTTTCAGCACGTCCTGATTGCCTTTGGTGGTCCTGATGGGCTGGAGGATGCGCTGAAGCATGACAAGAAGCTGACTGGCAAGCAGCCGGTTGAGGTGTTTGACCTGTACCTCAACACCTGCCCGCAGCAAGGCAGCAGGACGATCAGGACAGAGGAGGCGATTTTGATATCTGTTGCCTACTTGCAGACAGCGCTGACCCGTTATGGTGGGGTGTAGAACAACATTTGTAAAGTCTGGCATGAGTGACTTTGGCCGTAGGCAATTCGGAAGCATTACCACTGGTGCTGCACATGGCGCAGGTGCCCTATTGCATCGACCTCCCCTGGAGGGAGATGGGGATGCAGCGGTCCTTCACCCCCAGGAGAAGCAGTAAGTCACAACACGGGTGAAAAATCGCCGTTGCCAGACCGGGTGCGCAAAATCCGTTTCAACACATGTATAATAATCATTTCAAACCTTGCTGAAAGAGTGCCGATGCCAATGTACGCGGACCTGAAATGGTTAGACACAGCGTGACATCCATTCCAAAATCCTACACGACAAAATTTTTAATTTTCAACGCTGATAATTATGCACTGACCAAAACGTGCAATAAAGGCCTCCCTGGGGACTACTCAGCCCTAGCAGTACAAAATCCAGGATGCGATCCTGACTACCCATGGGCTGCCGCAAATGTCATGTTGTTGCCTCATTAATGTTGGAAAAAGGCCAGCACTGTCGTAAGGCATGCGAGCCGCGGATGACGTGATGATGGTACATCGACAACGGATGTTCTGGAAGTAGGCTATAGAAATGTGAAAGTTTTGGCAACGGAGTGCAACCACTAGATCAGCAGGGAACAAGCATCACGCACTGTCAGATGTGTGTACAAATACGGATCTGCTGCTGATCAACTCGTGGCCCGCACGCACGCTGCTGACGCAAGATACGTGGCGTGAATCATCAACATAACTGTCTGCACGGTCAATGCAGGAGCGGTCATGTTCCAACCTGCACAAACTGTGGTGCTATTGCTGATGGGGTACTGCTGACGGGGATCTGTCACAGTGTGCTGTTGCTGTGTGCAGTTTGTGCCAACCATCATCAACTTTGCCTTCCACACAATTATATTGTAACAACACAACCAACACCTGCAAAATCACATAGCACGTGCTGTGTGCACCAGACAGGCTAATATGGAGGTCGATGCAGTACTGTCGCCTCTGGCGCCAGCCGTTCTATGTGGGTGTAGGGGTTGTACAAATGCAAGTGCTTTGCGTCTGCGCGGCTCAGTGTTTGTGTCCCCCTCTTGGCTTGCCACCAGCAATTACACTCAAGGCATCTGATGCGTTGTTTTGTTGGCGGCAGATACTGTTCCAGCAGGACACCAAGTTGGGTAGGCTGGCTGCATGGTGATCACCAGTCGTGAGGTCACCAGAGGTGCCAATCCCGCAAATCAGCACACTTCTGTCTGCAACTACGACGTACAAACAGAATGTGTGCATGCCTACCTTGTCTTGTGCAAGTGCGCCAGTTTCGCTTGCACGTGCACTGCAAAGTGAACGTGCAGCGACCATCTTATACCAGCTGTCACGTCGACGTTCCTATGGCCTTCCGGTGTCGCTGCAGATAGCGCACTAGACTGCTTTCCCGTCCAGAAAACATCATCTCGCACGCATTCAGCTTGGATAGCAACTACTCTTTCTGTGCGTTCAAGGGTGCCAGCCAAGTGCAAGTCAGCTTCGGTGAGTTGCCACCGCGATTGCTGGCAGCCTGATCAGCCCACAGACATTCACACGGTCAATTTTGTGCTTCTGAGCAACTTTTCTGCGCCCTTTGAGTGCTGGCACTTGACGACAGCAGGCTTGCACCTTGCTTTCATGCATGCAAGTTGCACATGAAAAAACACATATGTGCATGCATGTGCAGGAGTGTGCAGCAACATGCTTTGTCTGCACGTCCAACCGCAGGATTTGCCTACTGTTTCACAGGGAACTCATTGTCACTGATGGCGCGCGCTCTTTCCGCCTGCTGCTGCTGGCCCTCAGCCTGCCAACTACCTAGCCGATTGCCCTGACAAGTCCATCGCATGTCGTATACCCCAGGCTGAGGAGAAGCTGCAGGTGAGGAGAGCAGGTAGTTCCGCAAGTTTAACCCGGTACTTTTAGGCAAGACAATCTTCCAATCCGTACAAAGACAGCATGACCAGGTAGGCCAGCACCCGTCACTAACATCCTCACTGTGGCTTCACACCAGCTGGACACCTCTTAGTAGCTGAACAAACACACTGGAGAACTTCGCGAATGCGTGAGCGTGCCTGACATGCATTTGCTGCTGCCATCTTGGTTGGCAGGTCAACTCCAATGGCTGCTCTGGAGGTGCCAGCGGCACTGTCGGCTGGGCTGGTGCCCCATACGGCAGCGTCACCATCGAAGGCAAATGCTACACTGACCCAAGAGAGCAACAAGAATATATACGTGCCTTTGGGTGGCACCACCATTGGCACCTGCTATCAGTACCGCTTTCCCGACATGTCCGTCGACCAGAGCTGCCGTCCATGCGGTGGAAAGACTCTTGAGGATGAGTGTGAGCGCAGGATCAAGGATTGTACTGTCTGCAGTACAGGGTGTGTGAAGCAGTACAAGGTCCAGTCAGGGGACAACTGCTGGGCTATAGCCCAGGTAAACAGCATCTCCCTGAGCCGCCTGCAGGAAATGAACCCTGGGTTGAAGTGCACACCCCTGGAGCTGGGTGTGGAGATGTGTGTGGCACAGGGCAACACCAACTGCAGGCGTGTGTGCGAGGGGAAGTACATCTGAGTGCATCCAAGGTGAAGGAGTGTTGGATTGCCAGATTTTGTAGTAAAGTAGCCAGCACTAGTTGCAGGTGTTGGTTGCAGCCATTGGCTTCTGAGTCCTGGATTGCTTTTTGAGTAGCTGCTCCGGCTAGTTGGCTTTGCAGCCTTATGCAAGTTAGCTTCGGTTCACGGCTTGCCAGTGCACAGCCAAGCAGCTACATTTTCCTTGATGTTGTCTTACAGAAAGACGTTGCCCGACGGGCAATGGCGATACCTTGTGCACCTGGCTGTGCATGCAGATGTTGAGGCACTGGTCAGTGACACTGTCGTGGCAAGAGGGCGTCTTACTTCAAGTAGCTGCATCTTCTGGACATGTCTTTGCACAAGCCTGGATGTTGGCAGTGCCAGTGCCTTCAACATTGCAGATGTACACGTCACCCAAAGCTGGTGTAGCAATGTTTGTTGCCCACAAACAGCCCTTCCTGTGCTTTTGGAATGGATGCTGCGGGTATTTTGCTGTTTGGTTTCAAAGTCAGGTGCTTGTGTTGCATGAGCAGCCTGAGAGGCATCAGTTGCAATTGCTGTCTGCCACTTGCCATGTGTCTCTTGTCTCACTCAGTGAGTGTGAACTGTGGTGTCAGGACTGCTGTTGTGATGTATGTGTAACAGTGACCATTTCTAGGCCAGCCACCGTCCGACCAACACATGAGTGACCAAGGGCAAGAACACACATGCTTTCAACCTAGATCGGCTGTGGCAACCTTACAACAGACCCCTCCAGAAACAACAAAGACCGCATAGCCCCACAAGCCTCCTAGGAGCCTGCAAACAAACAACTGTGGTCAAAATAGGAACATATACCCAGCTCAGCTTCTCCAGTCAGCAGACAACCCCCCTGCCCCGCAGACGCCAGTGGCTGTGGCTCAAGGACCTATAGGTAGCGCTGACACCGCTGTCCCTGCCGCTGTTGAGGCTGCTGCTGCTGCCAGTGCTGCACACACTGGCTTGTGCTCCTTCCAAACGGACCGCTGACAGGGGCGCCCACAGTAGCGGGCCGCACGGCAGCCCCCGCACACGCAGCTGCGGCCCGAAACGAGCCCCATCTCTGTTAACCCCGATAGGTTTGCACAGGACGGGTTGTTGCACAGGCAGGGCACTGCAAAAGAGCACAGGGCCTTGCCTGCTGCCTGCAGCTGCTGTGCAAACTCTTGCAAAGATGCTGTGTCATTATTGCCGCTGCTTGCACCAAAACTGACTTGAAGGACTCGGGCCCAAACAGGTTGCACTGCTGTTATCACCTGCTGCAGCTGTTGTGGCAGTGCTTGGGGTGCATAGCCTGCAGCCACCAGCTGTTCCAGCGTGCTGCTGGCTGCAGCCACTGCTGCACAGCTGGCAGAATGTGCTCAGTGATGTATGACTGCCGCGATACCAACATATGTGCAGCTTCCTTGGGGGTATCAGCTGCCTGGCTTCCATACTCCTGAGCCCAGCGCATGCAGCTGCGGCCCAAGATGAATAGAGCTGGTAGCTGGGACAGCACCGCTGCATGGCTGTCACCCATTACATCAGGAAGGCAAGGCTGCTGCATGTCTGCAGCATCTGCAAGTAACCCTGTTGCGGTGACAGCAGCAACCCGGCTCAAGTTGGATCTGGCTGTCTGGGACTGTTCTGCAGTGCTCTTGGGCAAGTTTGCAGGGATGGGTGTGTGGCCAAGCTTCACCATGCTGCACAGCAAGCTGAACAGCTGCTGCTGCAAGTTAGACCCTGGGCCTGCTGAGAGAGCTGCTACTACCAGAGCTGCGGGGTGATGGGGCAGGCCTCCGGTCACTTTGTGATGAACGAATGCTGCAATATAGCCTGCAATCCAACCCAAGCTGTCTTCTGCACCCGTAAGAAGTGATGCTGTCAGCAGCTGCGTGGCTGTGCAAGCTGCAGCTGCTGCCCCGTTGGCGTTGTGAAGCTGGGCTGCTGTCTCACACATGGCTGCTGCGTCCCGTAGCAGTGCCTCACACAGCCGCAGGATGTCCCCTGCATTCTGCAAGACAACATCATGTGCCTGCACACCACACCTGTAGGGGAAGAGCCCCCGTACAGGCGGTTCTGTGCAGGCAACACCAACTGTTGCCTGCTTCTCTGCTGGTGTGAGGTTGGGGTGCGGGATCAGTGCACAGGCCAGCAGTGTGCACATGTTGCTCATGCAGCTTCTGACAATCCAAAGCCTGAGGCTATCAGGGCACACGAAGCCATCCATTGCCCTCAGAATGCTCAGGAGGTGGGCAGGGCCCTGCCCTTGCCCATTAGCGTGCTGCAAGCCCTGCAGGAGCTGCTGCCGCTGCTGGCACTGCTGCTGCACCATTGCCAGGCAGTAGCTGGTCAGCAGCGGCAGCAGCTCTGTCAGCATCTGCACGGTGGGTGTCACAGTGTGCCACTGCTGCTGCTGCTGGTGCTGTTGTTGCCCTAGTGTGCATGGCGTGACCTGCAGTGCCAGCTGGGGGCCTGTGTATGCTGCTGGCAGGGGGAGCATGTGCAAGCTGCTCCTGTTGAACAGGCAGCTAAGTACGTAGCACCTGAGGTCACAGCCTGTCTGGCGAGCTTCATGGGCCCCTGGGTAGCTAGCAGGTATGCTGGCTGTCAGCTGGTGCACCGCCAGTGTCAACAGCATGTCTGTCTCCGCATGCAGCAGCAGTTGGGTGATGGATGGCCCACCTGGTGTGGACAGCTGTTCAACCTGCATGGCAGAGAGACACAGGGGTCGCTGACTCAGCTGCACGCCATAAAACAGTGACGAGGTACATACAGAAAGAGTTTCCACTAGATTGCGTTACAAGTTGGCAGATTGGAGCACTGTTGGTTTGAAACTCCCCAAGTGTGGAAACAGCCGTTTGACTCAAAGTTTGAGCTATTTGCTTTCAAGAGCTCCTACCCCTGGCAGATTATGTCTTGCTGGAACAGGATGCGGCGCACTATCACAGCTTTTGCAATTGGCACAGTGTGTCAAGTAGTACTTGTTTGTGCCTGGAATACACAAACAAACCCACCTGGAAAGACATCAGGTAGGTGTACACGCCAAGGAGGCGATCAACGTAGTCAGGGGCAAATCCTGCAGCATCCGAGGTTTTGAAGACACCTCCACCGCTTACAGCCTGCAGCAGCACGCCCTGGTCCACCCCCAGCACGCCGAACAAGCCGCGGGACAGGGGCGTCAGGCTGTCCAAGCTGATGCCATTGCCCAGCCTCCCACTGCTGGTCAGGTTGCTCTGTGTGGAGGCACTGCCTTGGTGGCCAAAGGGCCCTGGCTTCTTGAAGCCTGCCCCGGGCCTCTTCTGCTGCCTGTCCTGCTGCCTGTCCTGCCAGTGCTGCTGCTGCTCTGGTGGCAGCTGTCCCCACTGCATTCGGGGTCACGCTGCTGTTGGTTGCAGCCTCTTGCGCCCCTGTGTTCAGCCCCAGCATTGCCACAAGCACCCCCAAAGCAAGGCAAGGCCCCAGGTCAGGGCAGAGCAGCAGCTCTCGCACACCAGGCAGCGACAGCAGCAAGTTGCTCGCTGAGTCACTCGGTGTCCGTTGCCATCCACTGCTTCTGCTAGTCTCAGCAGGACGTGGTGCGCTGTGCCGAGGCACGAAGCACAGCGTTGCTGACACTGTGTGTCAGTGGCCAGGAGCACTCTGCGGCTGCTGCACCTTGCTGCAGGTTTGGAAGGTGGTGAGGATCAGACGCACAGCTGCGGGTGCTGCAGGCAGAGCGGACTCCAAACTGATGCTGGCTTTTGTAGAGAACACCTCGCATGACCGGACAAGAACCTGCAGCACCTCTTGAACAAGCACCAACGCTTTTGAGTACTTCTGTGCAGCCTCTTGGCCACCTTTGCTGCCGCCCTGCTGCTGCTGCTGCTGCTGCTGCTGCTGCTGCCGGACACTGCTTCTTGATCTGTGACGGCTGCGGCTGCTGTCAGCTCTTCCGCTGCATCTGCCAGGATAGCGTCCATATGCTGCATCATGCCCGACTCCTGCAGCTGCTGCCGCGCGCTGGCCGCAAGGCGGGACTGTGGGGAGGAAGCACAAGCTGACTGTGCATCGTACAGCCACACCCCCAGCACACCCAAAACGACGTTCTGGGTTGACAGTGGTGCATTCTGCTGGTGGGCCTGGATGCAAAGGGCTGCCAGCTTGCGCATGACCTGCGCACATAAACAAAGTGGCAGCAGGAGTGTGAGGGGGCTCATTGCGCAAAGCGAGGGTCCGCTTCAAGTCGACACTGTCAATTGTAGGATCCTGGGCATGTTGGGCAATGCTCATAGTGCTTTGAGCCAGATCACTAATGAACACATGCAGGTAAGCTTTGAAATATTTGTGATGGTTGGCACTATTGCATGCGCAATGCCAGGACCGCACCTGGCCTTCATGCACCAGCTTCTTCATGGCTGCATTGGGCAGTGGTGACTGAAGGTTGCTGATCTGGCTGATGTGCAGCATAAGCTGGGCACGTTGAGGGGTCGTGAGTGCATTATCAACGAAGCCCTGGAGCCCTGTGACACATGCTGTCCAGGTTGCCACTGCAGTGCTGGCCATCCTGAAGTGTGTCTGGATGGCGCAGCAGCGCTGCAGCACAGCAACAAAAGCAGCAGCAGAGCAGGGGGCACACCAAGCAGACGTGAGGTCAGCGGTGATGGCGGGTCAAGAAGGCTGCAAGGCAAGTAAGTGACCCTCTATGCAGCTGGGAATATACGCTGCAGCCTGCAGCATACCCACCTCGGCACAGCGGATGACGTACTGCAACTTTTTATGGAGATCAGTGGATGCTCAAGCAGGAATTACCAATGGAATTGTGTAGCGATGCAAAGCATACAGGACCGGTGGAGCGTCTTCTCACGGTCGCGGTTTTCCAACCGCCCAACCGTCGTCGCAAGAACTCAATGCGCGCATTCATGCATGTTTCAAGTACATCTTGACCTGCCATGTGGTTATCAATGCATGTTGACGATCGCTGTGAGGACCAGACGACTCCGGTGCCACTACCGCTGGTGGGTGGGGTGCAAACGCGTTTGCATTGAGGCTGCTGCTGCTGACCAGTTTGGCATGCTCCTACAATTGACCCATCATCCTGCATCATGTCTTCCAGATCCTGTCCAAGGGAAGATCCAGCTTCACTGGTTTACTGGCCAATCGGCTGAACCTCACGGAGCACCGCAGACATGGCAGAACAGCGGCATGCTGCTCCCAGCGCGGCATGGACGGTTGCACTCAAGTCCCTACAAGTCATCCCACACGCAGTAGCTGACAGGTCCCTACCCAGGGAGGATCTGCACCTCCTGGCATCAAAAGCAGAGGTGGACTTGATGCGCGCTGCATGGCCAGTACTTGCTGGTGCAGTGGATCAAAGGTCTCAGCAAGGGTTGCATGCAGTTGCACAGCCAACACTGGAGCAGGGCCCGCAAGTCTGGCAGGTGGGTGCTGGAGTGCTCCCAGCACATCACGCCAAGTATTTCGGCCGTAATGCTGTGGACGGCCAAGCAAAGCACATGTCCTGGCACATCACAAAGGAAATTTGGGCACAACTCGCAATGCTGCATGTACCGAGGCAGCCGCAATTACTGCTGGCGTTCACAACTGTGTGCACGCGGCCCGTACCTCAAAAGGTCTACGCCCCACTTAGTCCGTCAGAGTGTGAGGCGCAGCCCCCCCCCCCCCCCCCCCCGACCCCCCCCCCCCCCCCCCCCCCCCCCCCTCTCTTGCCTCTGTGTGACGTCACAGTGGGATCCAACAGCAGGCAGCACCTGGATCCCATGCTTGTCTTTTGCCGTTCTATGGTGGTGACACGGTATGGTGTGTGCACTGCACAGTGGTTGTACAGAGGTTGTACAGACAATGTGGGAAGTACCAGCGACCCAGGCAGCAGGCGGATTGTATTGTGCGTGTGGAGTGAACGAACTTACAGACGACTAGTTTCGCCTTCTTCAAGGCTCATCAGGTCTAAGCTCGAAAAACACACGCAGCATGCAAGTATAGGACTGGCATGCAAGAGATAACAGGTGCAGTGACTGTCAGTGTGGGAGTGGTGGTGTCAACACCTGCTGATATGCTGTAAAGCATGCAGACCACAGTTTCAGACAGTCAGCACACTGTTTCAGTGCCGTGCCCTGATCAGGCGTGCTCCAATGGAGCGATTCTTGGTGTATGCAACAATCAGCTTGGCGTCAGTGCCACCAAAGATGGAAGCAACATCTGCCTCATGCTTGTGAGCTGCATATACACAATTCAGCACTGCTGCAACTTGTGCAGTCATTTCAAACTGCCCATTGGGCAGGACCAGCATCAGGTCCCAATCACTGAGTCAGTGATTGGGACCTGATACCTGCATGGACGAGGTTGTATGCACGATGACCCTAGTCCTGTCGTGAAGGAACACGCAATGCAGTGATCCGTGCTGCACAGACTGATAGCAAGCACACGCATTCAGAAGGCGGGACGGCTAGATCAAGTGGGTGAGGCCCCCGCATAACACTGCTGTGGGTGGGTGCGCACTGCAGGTTGCAGAAGCCAAAACAACACAGACAGGGCAAATGCTCGTATCTGCTGGGTGCAGTAATACACAGGGCTATGTGTTGCACACCGTGGGTGGCAAAGCTGGAGCACAATCAACACCGAACAGCTGCAACAGAATGATGAACGTATCTACGGTTGTCAGGTAGTGCAGTAGACGGTAGCAGGGACCGACTGTATTGCGGGATGTACTGCATGCTACAGCAGGTTGGGATGAAAGTCGCATTATCAAAATTGACCAATCAGCAATGATGAACATTGTGTTCACTAACAGCACACAGGACACGATGGTGCAAATAGAAAGTGGGGCACAGACTGAGGTGGGTGATGACTTTGGCTATGCATGCACACGTGCCAAGTCATGCCGTTGTCTGGCACGTGCCATATTTTCAATCGTATAGTTTACCGTACCAATATTTTCCAGCATGTTGCTACGTGACGCTGCGACGTGCTCGCAAAGTGGTACTGCTGCAGATCGATGGTCACTTCGCGCGATCGAGCTAGTGCTGCAAAGGGCAATGGCACAAACGAAGCACATAATTTTGTTACATAAAACATGCGTGCGTGTTTCTGGTCGCCGTCGGGGCGTCTTGAGAAAGTGGGGTACTGCTGCAAATGGATCACCACTTCGTGTGTGCAGCATAGTGCTGCAACGGATCAGCTGGGACCGTATCGGATGTATGTGTGTACATTATATGACATTGACAAGATATCAGCAGCTTCGGGGCAGTAACCAAAAACGCAGTGTAAAATGGTGTCAGTGGGGCACCCAGAACTGGTGTGAGACAGGGCAGAGAGGGGCGCGGTGCCATTCTCACCCCTGACATGCACTGCATGTCAGCACGGTGTATGCCCACACATCCCGCATACATCTGCAGACAAACACCAACACTTCCAAGGTAGAGGCGCTATTCCAACGAACAAGCACCGTGCTGTCATACTTGCACCCCTGTTCAGAGGCCCACTGAAGCATTGCTTTGACTGATGTGTCTGCAGGTCCCATTGCCCCTGGTGGTTGACACACTGGAGGTATGTGTCACGCGGTGTGCAGCTGCTGTGTTGGGACAGGCCTAGTAGGGCCCTTCTGGATCCAGAATCCGGACTGTGACACACTGGAGGTATGTGTCACGCGGTGTGCAGCTGCTGTGTTGGGACAGGCCTAGTAGGGCCCTTCTGGATCCAGAGTCCGGACTGTGCAGCCTGAGTTGTTGGCCCTTGCCCTGCTGAGCGTGAACTGATTTGATTCAGCAGATTCATTCTCCCTGCGTGGCACGGCAGTCAGGCAGCTGCATGGGGTGTCGGCAGCTGATGGTTATCTGCCCTCTGTATGTGCAAAGCTACGTAGCTTGGCAGCTATGGCCGGCAGCAGATTTGCACAAGCCACGCCATGTGCATGGTGCTCTGTCTGTTGGGTCTGTTTTTGTTTTGAAGGGGAGTCTGTTTGTGGATCTCAGCATCTAGGGAGGGTCTGTTTGTGGATCTCCAAATGGACTTGACACTGAGTGGTGTCCCTGCCTGCAGATCCCGCTGCACCTGAGCAAGGCAGTCGCCCGGCTGCTGCCCATCCCCTTCACCTTCCACATGGCAGTGGACCTTCTGCGGTTGTTGGCCTTGCTGGTTGATGGTGCTGCACGGGCAGCAGCAGGCCCCAGCAATGTGCGCAGAGACCTCAACATCAGCACACAGATAGCAGCATCAGGGCTGCTGCAGCAGCTACCAGCTGCGCTCCAAACAGCGCAGCAGAAGCTGCAGCAGCTGAAACCACAGGGGTGGTGTGGTGGGGCGTGCCATTCGTGTGAGAGAGGCCTGGCCCGTGCAACTCGGATGGGCGTGACAGATGCCGGCACACATGCGCTCCAGTCCACCTTACTGCAGGCATGCACTCAGCTGCTGAGGTTCTGGCCCGGGACGCTGGGCGCACTTGGCTCACCAGCAGTAGGCCCCACCCTCATCCCTGCAGCACAGCTGGCACTCAGCAGCCTGCAGTATGCTTGCAGGAAAGCAGGGGAGCTGCCTACATCCAGCAGCAGCAGCACACCTTCCCGAGCCTTAGGGGAGTTGGGTGAGAGTGCACTAGACGTTTGTGGGGCCCTGACACGCGCAGCTGATGGAGTCAGCAGCAGTCGTTGGTCATTAGCAGCAGTGGGAAGGCTGCCTCAGCCTCTCAGGGAGCTGCTGTCTGCACCTGAAATGCTGTCAGTGGTGGCCGCAACCATGAATGCAGATGTGTATGGCCAGCACAACGCAGACGGCATCATAGCAGCTAGTGACGCTTTTGTGCCCGACATGTCAGTCTCTGCAGGAATCGGACGCATGCCATGAACGGTTCTTCGCAATCCACACTGACCCCTGTGGACCAACTCCCAGCAGCAGCATGGCAGCAGCTCTGCAGCCGAGAAAGTCAGCTGCAGCCTGGTCAGGGTCTGCTGCCTCCCCTGCAGCAGCAGCTGCTGGAGACACTGGGGTGCAATAGCAAGGGGTTCCTGTGGGTTGCATCAGTGTGGAAAGCTAGCCACCCTGATCCCCACTGGTGCATCTACCCAGCGGCGGTGCGGGCATCCGCACGGGTAGCTGCCAGCATGCGAGCACGCTTGCACAACAGCGATGCTGCCAACAGGGCCGGGAGCAGCAGTGGTGCTAGTGCTGGGGCCAGCAGCCGCACTGCCCCCAGCACAGTGACAGACGCAACGCTGCGGCTGTTCCTGCTGCCGCCTGCAGCGCTGCTGCGAGCAGAGCTGCACAAGCAGCGTGTCAGCACCCTTGGCGGCACGGTGTATAAAGGACCGTCTGCAAGCATTGATTGCCTGCAGTTGCTGCTGGATTGGAGGGAGCTGCGGGACGTTGTGGCCAGCACAGGGGGAGGTGCTGAGGTGGGCGGGGCAGGAGGAGTGGAGCCCAGAGGCGGGATGGTGCCATCTGATGGTCTTGTCACACCCATGCTGCATGAGGTGCTGCAGCTGCTCATGCACCTGCTGCTAGGTGTCATGCAGGCTGCACAACCCGGCAGCAGGACCAGCGGCAGCAGCGTTGGTGGCAGTCAGGACAGCGCTGCTAGCACCAACACCAGCAACAACAACAGCAACAGCGCCAGCGCCAACAACAGCAGCAGAACCAGAGCCAGAACCAGGCCCGGGGGTTCTGGTCTCCCACGGCGTGGGGGAATGACACCAAGGTCAGCCCTGCAGCTTCAGCTTCAATCCTGTCAGGCCTCATTGCTATCCTGCTGCCAGCTGCCACACGGGCTGTCATGGGACACACAGCAACTGCACCCACAAGCAACACCACTGCCTCCGGCAGCAGCAGCAGCAGTAGCAGTGGCAGTAGCAAGGGTCGCAACAGTAGCCTGGCAGCCACCTGGGTGCCGCTGCTGCTGCCCCTGTTGGCCACACTAGAGCAGGCAATGCGGTTTGAGGCGCAGTGGGGCCCAAGCCAGCCAGAGCTGGCTGCATTGGACATCTGGGGAGATCTGCCTCAGCGGTTTCCGCAAGGGCTGGCTTGGGGCGCCGCATTCATGCTGCTGTCTTCAGCAGGACATGCTGCAGTAGACCAGCTGAAATCCACAGCAGGGCAAATGCCGCACGGGGACACCATGGACACCAGCAGCAGCAGCAGCAACCACCAGCCAGAGTCTGCACTGCTGCAGTGGATGCTGGACAACACCCCGCGCAGGCAGCTGCCAGCAGTGCAGCAGCGGGTGCTGAGTGTGCTGTGCACTGCTGCCAAGGTGGGCCGCAGTGCTGAGGGCAGCACACAGCTTGCGCACGCTGCAGAGGCCTACGACCGCATATTCCAAACAGCCTGGGGTGTGCTGGGCAGGCTGCTGCCTACGCAAGCAGCGGCGATACCAAGAAGCAGCAAGGCTGCAGCCGTGCCTGCAGGAGATGTCAGCAGCAGCAGCTCAGGCAGTGGCCAGCGGCAGGAAGCAGCAGGATCAGCAGCCGCAACAAGCCAGACGGCAGCAGCAGGTGGTTCCAGCAGCCACGCAGGTGCAGCCCTGTCCTGGTTGTCACTGGTGGGCCGCTGCTTCCTGCAAGCCTAACAGCAGATGGTGAGCGTTATGAAGCAGTGTGCGGTAGAGACAATGCCCAGCACCGGACCACAGCAGCAGGTTCCAAACCAGACGCAGAGGGATCAGGCTAACGACGAAGCAATGCTCGTCAGCAGCTATGAACTAGGTGCATACATCCTCCCACGCTGCATAGTCAGGGTTGCAGTGCTGCTAGCTGCTGCTGCGGGCCGCCCAGTCCAGCAGCTCCCACAACAGAGGGCAGGTCAGCTTTCCACGGGCGACTACAAGCACAGCTCCATCGATGAGGCTCTGACAGTGTCTGCAGAGGAGCAGCAGCAGCTGAGCAGTGCTGGGCAGCAGCTTGTAGAGCACTGCAGCAGCCTGGGGTTGGACCTCGCAGCAGTGCAGCGCAGCACTTGGGCACTAGCTGAAGCAGCAGCAGCGGCTGCACCTGTCTTTTTCGGGGTCAAGACATGCATTGTGATGGCAAAGGGTGATGTGCTTGGCCCAGAAGCATTGTTGTACCTGCTGCTGGAGTCTGGCCTGACACCAGTGCATGCTGCTGCAGCGAGCGAGTCCGTCAGTCAGGGTACACGCAGGGTTAATGAGGCATCAGCAGCAGCACTCATGCACAGCCCTGAAACACAGAAATACATGCAGCAGCTGAAGGCGTGTGGTCTGGCGCTCAGCACCCTGCCAACAGGTGGTGCCTGCAACAACCCTCAGTGCAGCAGCTTGTTGGAGGTCAGCGAGCAGCAGGGTGTATCTGGCAAGGCGTGCAGGTGTACAGGGTGCCACCTGGCCTTCTACTGCCAGCGCAGCTGTCAGAAGCAACACTGGGGGTTGCATAAGCCCATGTGCAAGGCAGTGCAGGCAGCAGTGACAGCGTCGACATCAACAGGAAGCTCCGTGTAGCTGGAAGGTGTGTGCCGTATATGAATGCTTGGGTTGCTGCTGAAGCGCCCTTGTGAACCATTCTGGGTGTAGGCATTGTGCTCGACAGACTGTTGAGCAACGCGCTGTTGCCACACACACTTCTGGGTCTGTCTTTTGTTGATGAGTGGGAACGTTCATGGTGGTCGTTGTATATGCAATTTCACATCACCATAAAGCAGACATCACTGCCTGGTCGCTTTGATTTCCTCCGGCAAATGATTCAGCAGTTGTTCGCTGATCGCGCCAGGAGGGCTGTACCGTACAGTACTACCCTGCACCTTATTCACCAGCCCCCTGTTGTCATGCGGCCACCCTCTGGCATTCCTGGTGACTGTGCCTTGTCAGTTCAGAAAGCCTTTTTGATGCTGCCAAGGATCTGCTTTGTCCAATGATGTGCGCATGTTTTTCTCTGCATGTATGCCCCGCAGGTATCGCAGCCCTTTCCCAAGCAACACAGTGGCAGCTGCAAAAGCAGGGTGGAGCGGCCTGAGCAATGGTGGGCGCAGCTGCTGCTGCAGCAGCAGCAGCAGCAGCAGCGGTACGCAGCCCAGTGGGGCCATCTGGGTTGAGGCTGGCAGGACAGTAGGCATTGCGCAAGGCGGCTTATGCAGAGGTCAGAAGCCGCTGCAATCGCAACGACTAGTGTTACGCTGACGCTATTTCGTGTTGTTGCTGCCATGGAATTTGATTTGTTGAGTGTTGCAGCGCACTTTATACAGGTGTGTTGGCCCAGCTGATGCACGGGCGAGGGCTGGCACTGAGCATCATGCAGGTTGAAACTGTCTGCAACAAACCGCTGTGCAGTGCCATGACAGGGCTTTCTGTGCAGGAGCTGTTGGTGAGGTCAGCTTGCAGGCTGGTGTTGGGTGCCGTGTTGCCCGGTACTGCGGTGGTTTTTGTCAGGTGGCACCTGGAAGCAACACAAGTCAGCTTGCAAGGCTCGTGTGAGCGCAGCAAAGTCTGCTGCAGAAGCATGATGCCGCCTTGGTTTAAGTGCATCTTTCTTTCAATCGCCCACTCAGCATCTTTGGTGGCGGTGCTGCAGCTGGTTTGTGCCACGGTGGTGTGATGCACTCCCAGGTTTGAAGGTTTATACCTTTGAACGAGCTGGATACGCTTTGAAACCCACCCAGTGACTGGTAGTGGCAGGGCTGAGTACAGAGATGCATTGCAGGCTCAATCTTTTCACCAGGAGTTGCATAAACGTGCTTCGGTTTGGACAAGTGACTTGACGGCTGGACATACACGCCCGCGCCAAGTCACGAGAAAAGAGATCTGTCAGTACACATTTGAATGTCTGGTGCTGAAGCTCAGGTAGTGTCTGAAGTTGTCAGCAATTGCCGATTGGTCAAGAATGCTAGCAGTGACAAGGGCAGTGCTCGTTCTGGTTGCAAAGTGGAAGCACAGCCATGAACGCTTGCGGCATGATGATCGGACTTCGTGTGCTGGTGTTGGGTGGACTGATGTCTTCACCCACAAGTGACAAGGCTAGTGCTGAAAGCAACATGCAGGGATCCCCACAGCTGTTAGGGTTGCATGCAAAACACTTGGAGTTGGCAAGCAGCCAGGTCGGCAGCGCAGTGGTCCAGAATCCACCAATGTGTTTGGGAATTCCCCGATGGTTTGCTTGTCCGAGGAATATCTCCGACCTGTCACCAGTCAATGTTGGACGTACGTCCACGTTGGACGTCGCGTGCGCTTTGCGCTGTTTGCGAACAAACAGCGCAGGGTCAGCAAAATGTACAACTTCTGCAGCTCACCAACATTCCCCCCTGTGTGTGCCCGACGCGTCTTCTGCGCGGTTGCTGTCGTGGCTGCTGCTGTGAGTCCCCTTGCTTTGCTTGGTGAGTGGGTGAGGGCCAGAAGCGGTCCTGCAACCTGCGTTGTAGAGCAGATTATTGAAGATCTGACGACTGGGTCCGATCCTGGCCAGTAACATGCAATGCATGCGCAGCAAAAGCATGCCGCAAGCCTGAAAGCAGGCAACAACGCCACACAATGTTGTCATCACTCACAAGCGCACCCGCTCATTCCACTCTCCTTGCCCCCCTCTCAATTGCTCTCATTTTCTCAGGATACTTGACACAGTGCCACTCCCTATGGTGAGTGCGGGATGTTGGCGGCCGTAGGTTTCTGGAGGCACCTATAGGCGTAGGCCGTAGGTCCTACCCTGTAGGGGCGTAAAATTCGTAGGTCGTAGGTGTAGGTTTGACAACATCTTCTCAGGCTGGGCAGCTATTTCAAATCTGAAAGTTGGTGGTTGTTCTCCATTGTTAAGTTCATCATTTTAGGTGTTTATCTGACCCCTTGTGCAACTGCAAAAGCCTGCATTCTCAAGTGCAAGACGCGTTCAGGTAAAGAGTGTGCCGGCGGCTCTTGCCTTAGCCAACAGCAGCCAGATGCAGTTGTGCTGTAGCAGGCAGTGGTCTATTGCACATACATTCTCTGCATACCACACCATCACAATCACTCTTGCGTCAAAAAAACAGCATACTTGTCATGCGATCGATCACTCGATCCTGATGGCTCACATCGCTAGCATACACTCGTCATGGTGTGAACATACATATGTGTCCGTTTAAGCGGTATGGAGCACTGTTGTTGCTTGCCTACGGCCCGTTGACCGTAGGTTCCGGCCCGTTGACCGTAGGAAGCTGCCCTACGCTGCCTACGTGCCAGATCGTCGCCTACGCTGTAGACTACGCTGTAGGAACCTACGCGTAGGCACCTACGGCCTACGCCACTCACATCCCTAACCATGGGGTGACGCCAAAATGCTTCCTGAAGCTTTCTTGCCCCACCAAGCACACCCCATGTTCTCACATGCATATCAAAGCTATTGGAAAGTTGGAGAGTCAAGAGGGTCTGCAAGTATGGGGTGAAGCAAAAATACTTCCTGAGCCTTTCTTGCCCCACCAAGCACACCCCATGTTCTCACATGCATATCAAAGCTATTGGAAAGTTGGAGAGTCAAGAGGGTCTGCCAGTGTGGTGTTCTGTATTTTCCCGTCCACTTTGAGGTTGGCGCGTGGTGGGCAATGGGGGCGCCACTCACCATGGGGTGACGCAAAACTGCTTCTTTAGCCTTTCTTGCCCCACCAAGCACACCCCATGTTCTCACATGCATATCAAAGCTATTGGAAAGTTGGAGAGTCAAGAGGGTCTGCCAGTGTGGTGTTCTGTATTTTCCCGTCCACTCTGAGGTTGGCGCGTGGTGGGCAATGGGGGCGCCACTCACCATGGGGTGACGAAAAAAAGCTTCTTTAGCCTTTCTTGCCCCACCAAGCACACCCCATGTTCTCACATGCATATCAAAGCTATTGGGAAGTTGGAGAGTCAAGAGGGTCTGCCAGTGTGGTGTTCTGTATTTTCCCGTCCACTCTGAGGTTGGCGCGTGGTGGGCAATGGGGGCGCCACTCACCATGGGGTGACGCAAAAATGCTTCTTTAGCCTTTCTTGCCCCACCAAGCACACCCCATGTTCTCACATGCATATCAAAGCTATTGGAAAGTTGGATAGTCAAGAGGGTCTGCCAGTATGGGGTGAAGCGAAAATGCTTCCTGAGCCTTTCTTGCCCCACCAAGCACACCCCATGTTCTCACATGCATATCAAAGCTATTGGAAAGTTGGAGAGTCAAGAGGGTCTGCCAGTGTAGTGTTCTGTATTTTCCTGTCCGCTCTGAGGTTGGCGCGTGGTGGGCAATGGGGGCGCCACTCACCATGGGGTGACGCAACAATGCTTCCTGAGCCTTTCTTGCCCCACCAAGCACACCCCATGTTCTCACATGCATATCAAAGCTATTGGAAAGTTGGAGAGTCAAGAGGATCTGCCAGTGTGGTGTTCTGTATTTTCCCGTCCACTCTGAGGTTGGCGCGTGGTGGGCAATGGGGGCGCCACTCACCATGGGGTGACGCCAAAAATGCTTCCTGAGCCTTTCTTGCCCCACCAAGCACACCCCATGTTCTCACATGCATATCAAAGCTATTGGAAAGTTGGAGAGTCAAGAGGGTCTGCCAGTGTGGTGTTCTGTATTTTCCCGTCCACTTTGAGGTTGGCGCGTGGTGGGCAATGGGGGCGCCACTCACCATGGGGTGACGCAAAAATGCTTCTTTAGCCTTTCTTGCCCCACCAAGCACACCCCATGTTCTCACATGCATATCAAAGCTATTGGGAAGTTGGAGAGTCAAGAGGGTCTGCCAGTGTGGTGTTCTGTATTTTCCCGTCCACTATGAGGTTGGCGCGTGGTGGGCAATGGGGGCGCCACTCACCATGGGGTGACGCAAAAATGCTTCTTTAGCCTTTCTTGCCCCACCAAGCACACCCCATGTTCTCACATGCATATCAAAGCTATTGGGAAGTTGGAGAGTCAAGAGGGTCTGCCAGTGTGGTGTTCTGTATTTTCCCGTCCACTATGAGGTTGGCGCGTGGTGGGCAATGGGGGCGCCACTCACCATGGGGTGACCCAAAAATGCTTCTTTAGCCTTTCTTGCCCCACCAAGCACACCCCATGTTCTCACATGCATATCAAAGCTATTGGGAAGTTGGAGAGTCAAGAGGGTCTGCCAGTGTGGTGTTCTGTATTTTCCCGTCCACTCTGAGGTTGGCGCGTGGTGGGCAATGGGGGCGCCACTCACCATGGGGTGACGCCAAAATGCTTCCTGAGCCTTTCTTGCCCCACCAAGCACACCCCATGTTCTCACATGCATATCAAAGCTATTGGAAAGTTGGAGAGTCAAGAGGGTCTGCCAGTGTGGTGTTCTGTATTTTCCCGTCCACTCTGAGGTTGGCGCGTGGTGGGCAATGGGGGCGCCACTCACCATGGGGTGACGCCAAAATGCTTCCTGAGCCTTTCTTGCCCCACCAAGCACACCCCATGTTCTCACATGCATATCAAAGCTATTGGAAAGTTGGAGAGTCAAGAGGGTCTGCCAGTGTGGTGTTCTGTATTTTCCCGTCCACTCTGAGGTTGGCGCGTGGTGGGCAATGGGGGCGCCACTCACCATGGGGTGACGCAAAAATGCTTTCTGAGCCTTTCTTGCCCCACCAAGCACACCCCATGTTCTCACATGCATATCAAAGCTATTGGGAAGTTGGAGAGTCAAGAGGGTCTGCCAGTGTGGTGTTCTGTATTTTCCCGTCCACTCTGAGGTTGGCGTGTGGTGGGCAATGGGGGCGCCACTCACCATGGGGTGACGCAAAAAAGCTTCTTTAGCCTTTCTTGCCCCACCAAGCACACCCCATGTTCTCACATGCATATCAAAGCTATTGGGAAGTTGGAGAGTCAAGAGGGTCTGCCAGTGTGGTGTTCTGTATTTTCCCGTCCACTCTGAGGTTGGCGCGTGGTGGGCAATGGGGGCGCCACTCACCATGGGGTGACGCCAAAATGCTTCCTGAGCCTTTCTTGCCCCACCAAGCACACTCCATGTTCTCACATGCATGTCAAAGCTATTGGAAAGTTGGAGAGTCAAGAGGGTCTGCCAGTGTGGTGTTCTGTATTTTCCCGTCCACTCTGAGGTTGGCGCGTGGTGGGCAATGGGGGCGCCACTCACCATGGGGTGACGCAAAAATGCTTCTTTAGCCTTTCTTGCCCCACCAAGCACACCCCATGTTCTCACATGCATATCAAAGCTATTGGGAAGTTGGAGAGTCAAGAGGGTCTGCCAGTGTGGTGTTCTGTATTTTCCCGTCCACTCTGAGGTTGGCGCGTGGTGGGCAATGGGGGCGCCACTCACCATGGGGTGACGCCAAAATGCTTCCTGAGCCTTTCTTGCCCCACCAAGCACACCCCATGTTCTCACATGCATGTCAAAGCTATTGGAAAGTTGGAGAGTCAAGAGGGTCAAAAATAGATTGTGACCTTTCCCTAAAGGAGTGCCATTGCCAGTGCCAAGCAGAGGGCTGCAAGGGAATGTTCATGGTGCCTCAGTAGTAAGTCGGGGTGCTGCCCAGCAGCAGCTGTGGCGAACCACCGCCACTGCTGAGTAAGGGGCTGCCCAGCAGCAGCTGTGGCGAACCACAGCCACTGCTGAGTAAGGGGCTGCCCAGCAGCAGCTGTGGCGAACCACAACCACTGCTGAGTAAGGGGCTGCCCAGCAGCAGCTGTGGCGAACCACAGCCACTGCTGAGTAAGGGGCTGCCCAGCAGCAGCTGTGACGAACCACAACCACTGCTGGGTGAGGGGCTGCCCAGCAGCAGCTGTGGCGAACCACAGCTACTGCTGAGTGAGTGGCCATCCTGTCGGATGAAGGGTTGCGACCCAAGCACGCATGGCGGCGCAGTGCTGGGTAAGAGGGCTCCCGAGCAGCAGCTGTGGGGGACCACAAGTGCTGCTGGGCAGGTTGCTCCCATACTCTGGCTGTGGTTTCCCACAGCCTTTTCTGGGCAGGTTGCTATCCTTTCGGATGAGGGTTTCGCCCCGAGCACGCATGGCGCGCAGTGCTGGGGCAGTGGCTGTCCAACAGCAGCTGTGGTGAAACACAGCTGCTGCTGGGTAAAGTGCTTCCGAACGGTGGCAGTGGTTTCCTAAAGTCATCGAACGGTAATGGGCAGTCCTTTCGGATGTATATTGCCACCCATGCATGGCTGGTGTGCCAGTGCTGTGCAAAGAGCCAGTGACCGTTAAGGCCAATCGTCTGCTGTAAGCGATTGCTTGCCTCAGCGACAGGCGTAAGGGTTAGATAAGACGAATAGTTGCATGTTGCTGCAACCGGGACAGAGAAGCTGGCCGGGGAGAGTGCAAACTGGGACTTTTGCTGATCTGCTGCCTGATGGTGGAGACAGCCGGGCGTGGCTGTCCCCAGCAGCAAGGCCAGCAGGAGCAAAACCCATATCAACCTACCTTTCCTACATACCTCCACTTCCAGCTCTCCAAGTGACATCTGTCTCTGTCCGGACTGCACTACGCTGCTTCGATACTCGATACTACATTACATTACATTCAGAACCTCGTCAACCTCTTTGCAACTGCTCTGATTCCTGCGCTGCACTCTGACTCGATTGGGGTGCATGTTGGTACGCTTGAAGACACAATTTTGTCTTTCATCAGAGCCAACCAATGATTTTTTGCGGACCACCACCGCTGCGCACCATCACGCGGCACCCGCCGACACCAACCCAACGCTACGCGCTGCACTCTGACTCAATTGGGGTGCATGTTGGTACGCTTGAAGACACAATTTTGTCTTTCATCAAAGCCAACCAATGATTTTTTGCGGACCACCACCGCTGCGCACCATCACGCGGCACCCGCCGACACCAACCCAACGCTAAGCGCTGCACTCTGTCTCGATTGGGGTGCATGTTGGTACGCTTGAAGACACAATTTTGTCTTTCATCAGAGCCAACCAATGATTTTTGCGGACCACCACCGCTGCGCACCATCACGCGGCACCCGCCGACACCAACCCAACGCTACGCGCTGCACTCTGACTCAATTGGGGTGCATGTTGGTACGCTTGAAGACACAATTTTGGTCTTTCATCAGAGCCAACCAATGGTTTTTTGCGGACCACCACCGCTGCGCACCATCACGCGGCACCCGCCGACACCAACCCAACGCTACGCGCTGCACTCTGACTCGCTTGGAGTGCATGTTGGTACGCTTGAAGACACAATTTTGTCTTTCATCAGAGCCAACCAATGATCTTTTACGGACAACCACCGCTGCGCACCATCACGCGGCACCTGCCGACACCAACCCAACGCTACGCGCTGCGCTCTGACTCGCTTGGAGTGCATGTTGGTACGCTTGAAGACACAATTTTGTCTTTCATCAGAGCCAACCAATGTTTTTTTGCGGACCACCACGCTGCGCACCATCACGCGGCACCCGCCGACACCAACCCAACGCTACGCGCTGCACTCTGACTCGATTGGGGTGCATGTTGGTACGCTTGAAGACACAATTTTGTCTTTCATCAGAGCCAACCAATGATTTTTTGGATCACCACCGCTGCGCACCATCATGCGGCACCCGCCAACACCACCCAACGCTACGCGCTGCACTCTGACTCAATTGGGGTGCATTTTGGTACGCTTGAAGACACAATTTTGGTCTTTCATCAGAGCCAACCAATGGTTTTTTGCGGACCACCACCGCTGCGCACCATCACGCGGCACCCGCCGACACCAACCCAACGCTACGCGCTGCACTCTGACTCAATTGGGGTGCATGTTGGTACGCTTGAAGACACAATTTTTGTCTTTCATCAGAGCCCACCAATGATTTTTTGCAAACCACCACCGGTGCGCACCATCACGCGGCACCCGCCGACACCAACCCAACGCTACGTGCTGCACTCTGACTCAATGGGGTGCATGTTGGAGCATTGTCACCTGTGACAAATTATGGACTGTGGTAGCCCACAGTAGATCCACGGATTGCTGTGGTGTAAATTGGAATCTGGGCGCACGGTCAGGCCCTGAATGCCCTTCGGGGCTGCTTCTCACGGACCTGTCTGCACGGCCCTGCGATGGTGTCCCCTGCAAAAAAGGGCCGTGGGGTGTGTGTCACAACAGTTGCCCCATCCTCCCGCTGGATCTTTTTATTGAGTGAACCACCGGTTGCTTGGTCCCGCCCAATGTAACTGATCACTTTCAAAAAAATGTTGGTACGATTGAAGACGCAATTTTGGTCTTTCATCAGAGCCAACCAATGATTTTTTGCGGACAACCACCGCTGCGCACCATTACGCGGCACTCGCCGACACCAACCCAACGCTAAGTGCTGCGCTCTGACTCGCTTGGAGTGCATGTTGGTACGCTTGAAGACACAATTTTGTCTTTCATCAGAGCCAACCAATGGTTTTTTGCGGACCACCACCGCTGCGCACCATCACGCGGCACCCGCCGACACCAACCCAACGCTACGCGCTGCACTCTGACTCGCTGGAGTGCATGTTGGTACGCTTGAAGACACAATTTTGTCTTTCATCAGAGCCAACCAATGATTTTTGCGGACCACCACCGCTGCGCACCATCACGCGGCACCCGCCGACACCAACCCAACGCTACGCGCTGCATCACTTCCAAAAAAAAAATTGGGGTGCATCACTTCAAAAAAAAATTGGGGGCATCACTTCAAGTAAAAAATGGGGTGCATGTTGGTACGCTTGAAGACACAATTTTGGTCTTTCACCAGAGCCAACCAATGATTTTTGCGGACCACCACCGCTGCGCACCATCACGCGGCACCCGCCGACACCAACCCAACGCTACGCGCTGCACTCTGACTCAATTGGGGTGCATGTTGGTACGCTTGAAGACACAATTTTCTTTCATCAGAGCCAACCAACGATTTTTGCGGACCACCACCGCTGCGCACCATTACGCGGCACCCGCCGACACCAACCCAACGCTACGCGCTGCACTCTGACTCAATTGGGGTGCATGTTGGTACGCCTGAAGACACAATTTTGGTCTTTCATCAGAGCCAACCATGACTTTTTGCGGACCACCACCGCTGCGCACCATCACGCGACACCCGCCGACACCAACCCAACGCTACGCGCTGCACTCTGACTCAATTGGGGTGCATGTTGGTACGCCTGAAGACACAATTTTGGTCTTTCATCAGAGCCAACAATGACTTTTGCGGACCACCACCGCTGCGCACCATCACGCGGCACCCGCCGACACCAACCAACGCTACGCGCTGCACTCTGACTCAATTGGGGTGCATGTTGGTACGCTTGAAGACACAATTTTGTCTTTCATCAGAGCCAACCAATGATTTCTTGCGGACCACCACCGCTGCGCACCATCACGCGGCACCCGCCGACACCAACCCAACGCTACGCGCTGCACTCTGACTCAATTGGGGTGCATGTTGGTACGCTTGAAGACACAATTTTGGTCATTCATCAGAGCCAACCAATGACTTTGCGGACCACCACCGCTGCGCACCATCACGCGGCACCCGCCGACACCAACCCAACGCTACGCGCTGCACTCTGACTCAATTGGGGTGCATGTTGGTACGCTTGAAGACACAATTTTGTCTTTCATCAGAGCCAACCAATGATTTCTTGCGGACCACCACCGCTGCGCACCATCACGCGGCACCCGCCGACACCAACCCAACGCTACGCGCTGCGCTCTGACTCAATTGGGGTGCATGTTGGTACGCTTGAAGACACAATTTTGGTCATTCATCAGAGCCAACCAATGACTTTTGCGGACCACCACCACTGCGCACCATCACGCGGCACCCGCCGACACCAACCCAACGCTACGCGCTGCACTCTGACTCAATTGGGGTGCAAGTTGGTACGCTTCAAGACACAATTTGGTCTTTCATCAGAGCCAACCAATGATTTTTTGCGGACCACCACCGCTGCGCACCATCACGCGGCACCCGCCGACACCAACCCAACGCTACGCGCTGCACTCTGACTCAATTGGGGTGCATGTTGGTACGCTTGAAGACACAATTTTGTCTTTCATCAGAGCCAACCAACGATTTTTGCGGACCACCACCGCTGCGCACCATTACGCGGCACCCGCCGACACCAACCCAACGCTACGCGCTGCACTCTGACTCAATTGGGGTGGATGTTGGTACGCTTGAAGACACAATTTTGTCTTTCATCAGAGCCAACCAATGATTTTTGCGGACCACCACCGCTGCGCACCATCACGCGGCACCCGCCGACACCAACCCAACGCTACGCGCTGCACTCTGACTCAATTGGGGTGCATTTTGGTACGCTTGAAGACACAATTTTGGTCTTTCATCAGAGCCAACCAATGGTTTTTAGCGGACCACCACCGCTGCGCACCATCACGCGGCACCCGCCGACACCAACCCAACGCTACGCGCTGCACTCTGACTCAATTGGGGTGCATGTTGGTACGCTTGAAGACACAATTTTGTCTTTCATCAGAGCCAACCAATGATTTCTTGCGGACCACCACCGCTGCGCACCATCACGCGGCACCCGCCGACACCAACCCAACGCTACGCGCTGCACTCTGACTCAATTGGGGTGCATGTTGGTACGCTTGAAGACACAATTTTGGTCATTCATCAGAGCCAACCAATGACTTTTGCGGACCACCACCACTGCGCACCATCACGCGGCACCCGCCGACACCAACCCAACGCTACGCGCTGCACTCTGACTCAATTGGGGTGCAAGTTGGTACGCTTCAAGACACAATTTTGGTCTTTCATCAGAGCCAACCAATGATTTTTTGCGGACCACCACCGCTGCGCACCATCACGCGGCACCCGCCGACACCAACCCAACGCTACGCGCTGCGCTCTGACTCAATTGGGGTGCATGTTGGTACGCTTGAAGACACAATTTTTGTCTTTCATCAGAGCCAACCAATGATTTTTTGCGGACAACCACTGCTGCGCACCATCACGCGGCACCCGCCGACACCAACCCAACGCTACGCGCTGCGCTCTGACTCGCTTGGAGTGCATGTTGGTACGCTTGAAGACACAATTTTGTCTTTCATCAGAGCCAACCAATGTTTTTTGCGGACCACCACCGCTGCGCACCATCACGCGGCACCCGCCGACACCAACCCAACGCTACGCGCTGCACTCTGACTCAATTGGGGTGGATGTTGGTACGCTTGAAGACACAATTTTGTCTTTCATCAGAGCCAACCAATGATTTTTGCGGACCACCACCGCTGCGCACCATCACGCGGCACCCGCCGACACCAACCCAACGCTACGCGCTGCACTCTGACTCAATTGGGGTGCATTTGGTACGCTTGAAGACACAATTTTGGTCTTTCATCAGAGCCAACCAATGGTTTTTAGCGGACCACCACCGCTGCGCACCATCACGCGGCACCCGCCGACACCAACCCAACGCTACGCGCTGCGCTCTGACTCGCTGGAGTGCATGTTGGTACGCTTGAAGACACAATTTTGTCTTTCATCAGAGCCAACCAATGTTTTTTTGCGGACCACCACCGCTGCGCACCATCACGCGGCACCCGCCGACACCAACCCAACGCTACGCGCTGCACTCTGACTCAATTGGGGTGGATGTTGGTACGCTTGAAGACACAATTTTGTCTTTCATCAGAGCCAACCAATGATTTTTGCGGACCACCACCGCTGCGCACCATCACGCGGCACCCGCCGACACCAACCCAACGCTACGCGCTGCACTCTGACTCAATTGGGGTGCATTTTGGTACGCTTGAAGACACAATTTTGGTCTTTCATCAGAGCCAACCAATGGTTTTTAGCGGACCACCACCGCTGCGCACCATCACGCGGCACCCGCCGACACCAACCAACGCTACGCGCTGCACTCTGACTCAATTGGGGTGCATGTTGGTACGCTTGAAGACACAATTTTGGTCTTTCATCAGAGCCCACCAATTATTTTTGCAGACCACCACCGGTGCGCACCATCACGCGGCACGCGCCGACACCAACCAACGCTACGTGCTGCACTCTGACTCAATTTGGGTGCATGTTGGAGCATTGTCACCTTGTGACAAATTATGGACTGTGGTAGCCCACAGTAGATCCACGGATTGCAGTGGTGTAAATGGAATCTGGGCGCACGGTCAGGCCCTGAATGCCCTTCGGGGCTGCTTCTCTCGGACCTGTCTGCACGGCCCTGCGATGGTGTCCCCTGCAAAAAAGGGTGCCGTGGGGTGTGTGTCACAACAGGTTGCCCCATCCTCCGCTGGATCTTTTTATTGAGTGAACCACCGGTTGCTTGGTCCCACCCAATGTAACTGATCACTTTCAAAAAAAAATGTTGGTACGATTGAAGACACAATTTTGGTCTTTCATCAGAGCCAACCAATGATTTTTGCGGACAACCACCGCTGCGCACCATCACGCGGCACTCGCCGACACCAACCCAACGCTAAGTGCTGCGCTCTGACTCGCTTGGAGTGCATGTTGGTACGCTTGAAGACACAATTTTGTCTTTCATCAGAGCCAACCAATGTTTTTTGCGGACCACCACCGCTGCGCACCATCACGCGGCACCCGCCGACACCAACCCAACGCTACGCGCTGCACTCTGACTCAATTGGGGTGCATGTTGGTACGCTTGAAGACACAATTTTGTCTTTCATCAGAGCCAACCAATGATTTTTTGCGGACCACCACCGCTGCGCACCATCACGCGGCACCCGCCGACACCAACCCAACGCTACGCGCTGCATCACTTCCAAAAAAAACTTGGGGTGCATCACTTCAAAAAAAAAATTGGGGTGCATCACTTCAAGTAAAAAATGGGGTGCATGTTGGTACGCTTGAAGACACTATTTTGGTCTTTCACCAGAGCCAACCAATGATTTTTGCGGACCACCACCGCTGCACACCATCACGCGGCACACGCCGACACCAACCAACGCTACGCGCTGCACTCTGACTCAATTGGGGTGCATGTTGGTACGCTTGAAGACACAATTTTGTCTTTCATCAGAGCCAACCAATGGTTTTTTTGCAGACCACCACCGCTGCGCACCATCACGCGGCACCCGCCGACACCAACCCAACGCTACGCGCTGCACTCTGACTCAATTGGGGTGCATGTTGGTACGCTTGAAGACACAATTTTGGTCTTTCATCAGAGCCAACCAATGATTTTTTGCGGACCACCACCGCTGCGCACCATCACGCGGCACCCGCCGACACCAACCCAACGCTACGCGCTGCACTCTGACTCAATTGGGGTGCATGTTGGTACGCTTGAAGACACAATTTTGGTCTTTCATCAGAGCCAACCAATGGTTTTTTGCGGACCACCACCGCTGCGCACCATCACGCGGCACCCGCCGACACCAACCCAACGCTACGCGCTGCACTCTGACTCAATTGGGGTGCAAGTTGGTACGCTTCAAGACACAATTTGTCTTTCATCAGAGCCAACCAATGATTTTTTGCGGACCACCACCGCTGCGCACCATCACGCGGCACCCGCCGACACCAACCCAACGCTACGCGCTGCGCTCTGACTCGCTTGGAAAGCATGTTGGTACGCTTGAAGACACTATTTTGGTCTTTCACCAGAGCCAACCAATGATTTTTGCGGACCACCACCGCTGCACACCATCACGCGGCACACGCCGACACCAACCCAACGCTACGCACTGCACTCTGACTCAATTGGGGTGCATGTTGGTACGCTTGAAGACACAATTTTGTCTTTCATCAGAGCCAACCAATGTTTTTTTGCGGACCACCACCGCTGCGCACCATCACGCGGCACCCGCCGACACCAACCCAACGCTACGCGCTGCACTCTGACTCAATTGGGGTGCATGTTGGTACGCTTGAAGACACAATTTTGTCTTTCATCAGAGCCAACCAATGACTTTTTGCGGACCACCACCGCTGCGCACCATCACGCGGCACCCGCCGACACCAACCCAACGCTACGCGCTGCACTCTGACTCAATTGGGGTGCATGTTGGTACGCTTGAAGACACAATTTTGGTCATCATCAGAGCCAACCAATGACTTTTGCGGACCACCACCGCTGCGCACCATCACGCGGCACCCGCCGACACCAACCCAACGCTACGCGCTGCACTCTGACTCAATTGGGGTGCATGTTGGTACGCTTGAAGACACAATTTTGTCTTTCATCAGAGCCAACCAATGGTTTTTTGCGAACCACCACCGCTGCGCACCATCACGCGGCACCGCCGACACCAACCCAACGCTACGCGCTGCACTCTGACTCAATTGGGGTGCATGTTGGTACGCTTGAAGACACAATTTTGTCTTTCATCAGAGCCAACCAATGATTTTTTGCGGACCACCACCGCTGCGCACCATCACGCGGCACCCGCCGACACCAACCCAACGCTACGCTGTGCACTCTGACTCGCTTGGAAAGCATGTTGGTGCGCTTGCAGACACAATTTTGTCTTTCATCAGAGCCAACCAATGAATGTTTGCGGACCACCACCGCTGCGCACCATCACGCGGCACCCGCCGACACCAACCCAACGCTACGCGCTGCACTCTGACTCAATTGGGGTGCATGTTGGTACGCTTGAAGACACAATTTTTGTCTTTCATCAGAACCAACCAATGATTTTTTGCGGACCACCACCGCTGCGCACCATCACGCGGCACCCGCCGACACCAACCCAACGCTACGCGCTGCACTCTGACTCAATTGGGGTGCGTGTTGGTACGCTTGAAGACACAATTTTGTCTTTCATCAGAGCCAACCAATGATTTTTGCGGACCACCACCGCTGCGCACCATTACGCGGCACCCGCCGACACCAACCCAACGCTACGCGCTGCACTCTGACTCAATTGGGGTGCATGTTGGTACGCCTGAAGACACAATTTTGGTCTTTCATCAGAGCCAACCAATGACTTTTTGCGGACCACCACCGCTGCGCACCATCACGCGACACCCGCCGACACCAACCCAACGCTACGCGCTGCACTCTGACTCAATTGGGATGCATGTTGGTACGCCTGAAGACACAATTTTGGTCTTTCATCAGAGCCAACCAATGACTTTTGCGGACCACCACCGCTGCGCACCATCACGCGGCACCCGCCGACACCAACCCAACGCTACGCGCTGCATCACTTCCAAAAAAAACACTTGGGGTGCATCACTTCAAAAAAAAAATTGGGGTGCATCACTTCAAACAAAAAATGGGGTGCATGTTGGTACGCTTGAAGACACTATTTTGGTCTTTCACCAGAGCCAACCAATGATTTTTGCGGACCACCACCGCTGCGCACCATCACGCGGCACCCGCCGACACCAACCCAACGCTACGCGCTGCACTCTGACTCAATTGGGGTGCATGTTGGTACGCTTGAAGACACAATTTTTGTCTTTCATCAGAACCAACCAATGACTTTTTGCGGACCACCACCGCTGCGCACCATCACGCGACACCCGCCGACACCAACCCAACGCTACGCGCTGCACTCTGACTCAATTGGGATGCATGTTGGTACGCCTGAAGACACAATTTTGGTCTTTCATCAGAGCCAACCAATGACTTTTGCGGACCACCACCGCTGCGCACCATCACGCGGCACCCGCCGACACCAACCCAACGCTACGCGCTGCATCACTTCCAAAAAAAACACTTGGGGTGCATCACTTCAAAAAAAAAATTGGGGTGCATCACTTCAAACAAAAAATGGGGTGCATGTTGGTACGCTTGAAGACACTATTTTGGTCTTTCACCAGAGCCAACCAATGATTTTTGCGGACCACCACCGCTGCGCACCATCACGCGGCACCCGCCGACACCAACCCAACGCTACGCGCTGCACTCTGACTCAATTGGGGTGCATGTTGGTACGCTTGAAGACACTATTTTGGTCTTTCATCAGAGCCAACCAATGACTTTTGCGGACCACCACCGCTGCGCACCATCACGCGGCACCCGCCGACACCAACCCAACGCTACGCGCTGCACTCTGACTCAATTGGGGTGCATGTTGGTACGCTTGAAGACACAATTTTGTCTTTCATCAGAGCCAACCAATGATTTTTTGCGGACCACCACCGCTGCGCACCATCACGCGGCACCCGCCGACACCAACCCAACGCTACGCGCTGCACTCTGACTCAATTGGGGTGCATGTTGGTACGCTTGAAGACACAATTTTGTCTTTCATCAGAGCCAACCAATGATTTTTTGCGAACCACCACCGCTGCGCACCATCACGCGGCACCCGCCGACACCAACCCAACGCTACGCGCTGCACTCTGACTCAATTGGGGTGCATGTTGGTACGCTTGAAGACACAATTTTGTCTTTCATCAGAGCCAACCAATGATTTTTTGCGAACCACCACCGCTGCGCACCATCACGCGGCACCCGCCGACACCAACCCAACACTACGCGCTGCACTCTGACTCGCTTGGAAAGCATGTTGGTGCGCTTGCAGACACAATTTTGTCTTTCATCAGAGCCAACCAATGATGTTTGCGGACCACCACCGCTGCGCACCATCACGCGGCACCCGCCGACACCAACCCAACGCTACGCGCTGCAATCTGACTCAATTGGGGTGCATGTTGGTACGCTTGAAGACACAATTTTTGTCTTTCATCAGAACCAACCAATGATTTTTTGCGGACCACCACCGCTGCGCACCATCACGCGGCACCGCAGACACCAACCCAACGCTACGCGCTGCACTCTGACTCAATTGGGGTGCATGTTGGTACGCTTGAAGACACAATTTTGTCTTTCATCAGAGCCAACCAATGACTTTTTGCGGACCACCACCGCTGCGCACCATCACGCGGCACCCGCCGACACCAACCCAACGCTACGCGCTGCACTCTGACTCAATTGGGGTGCATGTTGGTACGCCTGAAGACACAACTTTGGTCTTTCATCAGAGCCAACCAATGACTTTTGCGGACCACCACCGCTGCGCACCATCACGCGGCACCCGCAGACACCAACCCAACGCTACGCACTGCACTCTGACTCAATTGGGGTGCATGTTGGTACGCTTGAAGACACAATTTTTGTCTTTCATCAGAACCAACCAATGATTTTTTGCGGACCACCACCGCTGCGCACCATCACGCGGCACCCGCAGACACCAACCCAACGCTACGCGCTGCACTCTGACTCAATTGGGGTGCATGTTGGTACGCTTGAAGACACAATTTTGTCTTTCATCAGAGCCAACCAATGACTTTTTGCGGACCACCACCGCTGCGCACCATCACGCGGCACCCGCCGACACCAACCCAACGCTACGCGCTGCACTCTGACTCAATTGGGGTGCATGTTGGTACGCCTGAAGACACAATTTTGGTCTTTCATCAGAGCCAACCAATGACTTTTGCGGACCACCACCGCTGCGCACCATCACGCGGCACCCGCCGACACCAACCCAACGCTACGCGCTGCATCACTTCCAAAAAAAACACTTGGGGTGCATCACTTCAAAAAAAAAATTGGGGTGCATCACTTCAAATAAAAAATGGGGTGCATGTTGGTACGCTTGAAGACACTATTTTGGTCTTTCACCAGAGCCAACCAATGATTTTTGCGGACCACCACCGCTGCGCACCATCACGCGGCACCCGCCGACACCAACCCAACGCTACGCGCTGCACTCTGACTCAATTGGGGTGCATGTTGGTACGCTTGAAGAGACAATTTTGTCTTTCATCAGAGCCAACCAATGATTTTTTGCAGACCACCACCGCTGCGCACCATCACGCGGCACCCGCCGACACCAACCCAACGCTACGCGCTGCACTCTGACTCAATTGGGGTGCATTTTGGTACGCTTGAAGACACAATTTTGGTCTTTCATCAGAGCCAACCAATGGTTTTTTGCGGACCACCACCGCTGCGCACCATCACGCGGCACCCGCCGACACCAACCCAACGCTACGCGCTGCACTCTGACTCAATTGGGGTGCATGTTGGTACGCTTGAAGACACAATTTTGTCTTTCATCAGAGCCAACCAATGACTTTTTGCGGACCACCACCGCTGCGCACCATCACGCGGCACCCGCCGACACCAACCCAACGCTACGCGCTGCACTCTGACTCAATTGGGGTGCATGTTGGTACGCTTGAAGACACAATTTTGGTCTTTCATCAGAGCCAACCAATGGTTTTTTGCGGACCACCACCGCTGCGCACCATCACGCGGCACCCGCCGACACCAACCCAACGCTACGCGCTGCACTCTGACTCAATTGGGGTGCATGTTGGTACGCTTGAAGACACAATTTTGGTCTTTCATCAGAGCCAACCAATGACTTTTGCGGACCACCACCGCTGCGCACCATCACGCGGCACCCGCCGACACCAACCCAACGCTACGCGCTGCACTCTGACTCAATTGGGGTGCATGTTGGTACGCTTGAAGACACAATTTTGTCTTTCATCAGAGCCAACAAATGATTTTTTGCGGACCACCACCGCTGCGCACCATCACGCGGCACTCGCCGACACCAACCAAACGCTACGCGCTGCGCTCTGACTCGCTTGGAGTGCATATTGGTACGCTTGAAGACACAATTTTGTCTTTCATCAGAGCCAACCAATGATTTTTAGCGGACCACCACCGCTGCGCACCATCACGCGGCACCCGCCGACACCAACCCAAGCGCCGACACCAACCCAAGCGAGTCTCTGTCTCACCTCTTTGTGCAGTGCCCGGTGGCAGTGGCCGTATGGGCGTGGTTTGCGCAGGTGTGGCACAGGGTGCAGCCAGGGGCAACGGTAGACCTTAGCAGCACCCGCATTCTATTGCTAGATGACAGCTCGGTGTGGCAGCCACCAGCGCAGCTGCGCCAGCTGTGGACTTACCTACGGCTGCTGCTGCTTGAATCCTTCTGGGTGGTTCGTTGTGCCAGTGAGGGCCGCCCATACAGCAGTGCGGCTGTCACCCATAGGTTTAGGGCAGCACTGCAGCAGTAGCTCTCGCAGGACTGGCTCAGGACACGGGGGGGGTAGCTTAATGGCTAAAGCACCCGGTTGATACCGGGGAGATCTGGGTTCGAATCCCAGCCCGCCCACCGGCAGCAGGAGGCAGCGGCAGAATGTGTCTGTTGCAGCCCACAGCAGCGTCTTACGCCTTGGTGCTAGTTGGTAGAAGACTTAGGAGGCAGCAGGAGGCGACTGGTCCGCCCACAACAGCGACTTGATAGTTGGCATGGTTAGTAGTTGGGTTAGTGCTGGAGGCTTTGATAGTAGCAGACTTAGACGTTAAAGCAGGTGCATGGTTGAGCCTTGGTGTCTGCTTCGTGCAGGCTGCGCTGCACAAGCGCCGCTCACATAATCATGTGGTGAGGGTGGTGGTGCCCCCTCAAAGGGTGGCGATTGTCAGGTTGCGCCATTCTCCTGCAAGAGCCAATGAGGGGTGGCAGTGGTTGCTTGACTCCGCTCATGTAACAAGCCTACCCTGAAATGAAAAAAAAAAAAACAAGGGGACATCCGCCTGAACTCTGGGGTGCCTTTGCCTTGGCTCCGGGGCCGCAACCCTGAGCTGCTGCCGGAGCGGTTCGCCGCCAAATGGCAGCAGCCGGGGTGCTGTACGCCGTGGGGGATGGCACAGGGCCCCGCCTTGTGCTGCCAGGGGATGCTTGATGGGCCTCTTTTGGGAGTGGGGGTTTCTGGTCGGGGCATTTTGGGGCCACCAAAACATACAATCTACAAAAAAATGGGGGTGGCTTCTCCTGCTGCGATGCAGTAGGGATGGGGGAGTGGTGAGTGGTTTGTGCATACTTTGGGGGGCCGGTTCGTGCTACCAGCCAAGGCTGGTGTGTGCACCCCGGCAGGGGGTGCTAGTGACTTAGACTTTATGCCGCCTTGCGCGGCGTTCCGTTTCAGGCGCGTTTAGTAGCCGTGTGGTGTCACTATGCTTTTGTATAGTTTCTGCATTACCGCCTGCGTCACAGCCGGCAGTGACTATCGTAGTCAATTTGCGGGTGGGTGTCACAACAGGTGGCCCCATCCTCCCGCTGGATCTTTTTATGGAGTGAACCACCGGTTGCTTGGTCCCGCCCAATGTAACTGATCACTTCCAACAAAAAAAAAATTTGCGGGTGCGTGGTGGAGCCCTGGTGTCTGCTTTCAGCAGGCTGCGCTGCATTGCGCCGCTCGTTCGACCATGTGGTGAGGGTGGTGGTTTGCCCCTTCACAGGGTGGCGCCAGTCAGGTTGCGCCATCCTCTCGCCAGAGCCTTTGAGGGGTAGCTTCTGTTGCTGGACTTCGCTCTTGTAACTTGCTCACCCTGAAATAAAAAAACAAAAAAAAACAACAACCCAACGCTACGCGCTGCACTCTGACTCAATTGGGGTGCATGTTGGTACGCTTGAAGACACAATTTTGGTCTTTCATCAGAGCCAACCAATGGCTTTTTGCGGACCACCACTGCTGGGCACCATCACGCGGCACCCGCCGACACCAACCCAACGCAGGGCGCTGCACTCTGACTCAATTGGGGTGCATCACTTCCAAAAAAAAAACTTGGGGTGCATCACTTCAAAAAATCAATTGGGGTGCATCACTACAAAAAAAAAATTGGGGTGCATGTTGGTACGCTTGAAGACACAATTTTGTCTTTCATCAGAGCCAACCAATGATTTTTTGCGGACCACCACCGCTGCGCACCATCACGCGGCACCCGCCGACACCAACCCAACGCTAAAAAAAAAACCCAACGCTACGCGCTGCACTCTGACTCAATTGGGGTGCATGTTGGTACGCTTGAAGACAACATTTTGTCTTTCATCAGAGCCAACCAATGATTTTTTGCGGACCACCACCGCTGCGCACCATCACGCGGCACCCGCCGACACCAACCCAACGCTACGCGCTGCACTCTGACTCAACTAGGGTGCATGTTGGTACGCATTCAAAAATAAATAAATAAAATGTTGGTACGCTTGAATAAACTATTTTTGTCTTTCATCAGAGCCAACCAATGATCTTCTACGGACCACCACCGCTGCGCACCATCACGCGGCACTCGCCGACACCAACCCAACGCTACGCGCTGCGCTCTGACTCGCTTGGAGTGCATGTTGGTACGCTTGAAGACACAATTTTGTCTTTCATCAGAGCCAACCAATGGTTTTTTTCGGACCACCACCGCTGCGCACCATCACGCGGCACCCGCCAACACCAACCCAACGCTACGCGCTGCACTCTGACTCAATTGGGGTGCATGCTGGTACGCTTGAAGACACAATTTTGTCTTTCATCAGAGCCAACCAATGATTTTTTGCGGACCACCACCGCTGCGCACCATCACGCGGCACCCGCCGACACCAACCCAACGCTACGCGCTGCACTCTGACTCAATTGGGGTGCATGTTGGTACGCTTGAAGACACAATTTTGTCTTTCATCAGAGCCAACCAATGATTTTTTGCAAACCACCACCGCTGCGCACCATCACGCGGCACCCGCTGACACCAACCCAACGCTACGCGGTGCACTCTGACTCGCTTGGAAAGCATGTTGGTGCGCTTGCAGACACAATTTTGTCTTTCATCAGAGCCAACCAATGATTTTTTGCGGACCACCACCGCTGCGCACCATCACGCGGCACCCGCCGACACCAACCCAACGCTACGCGGTGCACTCTGACTCGCTTGGAAAGCATGTTGGTGCGCTTGCAGACACAATTTTGTCTTTCATCAGAGCCAACCAATGAATGTTTGCGGACCACCACCGCTGCGCACCATCACGCGGCACCCGCCGACACCAACCCAACGCTACGCGCTGCACTCTGACTCAATTGGGGTGCATGTTGGTACGCTTGAAGACACAATTTTTGTCTTTCATCAGAACCAACCAATGATTTTTTGCGGACCACCACCGCTGCGCACCATCACGCGGCACCCGCCGACACCAACCCAACGCTACGCGCTGCACTCTGACTCAATTGGGGTGCATGTTGGTACGCTTGAAGACACAATTTTGGTCTTTCATCAGAGCCAACCAATGGTTTTTTGCGGACCACCACCGCTGCGCACCATCACGCGGCACCCGCCGACACCAACCCAACGCTATGCGCTGCACTCTGACTCAATTGGGGTGCATGTTGGTACGCTTGAAGACACAATTTTGTCTTTCATCAGAGCCAACCAATGATTTTTTGCGGACCACCACCGCTGCGCACCATCACGCGGCACCCGCCGACACCAACCCAACGCTACGCGCTGCACTCTGACTCAATTGGGGTGCATGTTGGTACGCTTGAAGACACAATTTTTGTCTTTCATCAGAACCAACCAATGATTTTTGCGGACCACCACCGCTGCGCACCATCACGCGGCACCCGCCGACACCAACCCAACGCTACGCGCTGCACTCTGACTCAATTGGGGTGCATGTTGGTACGCTTGAAGACACAATTTTTGTCTTTCATCAGAACCAACCAATGATTTTTTGCGGACCACCACCGCTGCGCACCATCAAGCGGCACCCGCAGACACCAACCCAACGCTACGCGCTGCACTCTGACTCAATTGGGGTGCATGTTGGTACGCTTGAAGACACAATTTTGTCTTTCATCAGAGCCAACCAATGACTTTTGCGGACCACCACCGCTGCGCACCATCACGCGGCACCCGCCGACACCAACCCAACGCTACGCGCTGCACTCTGACTCAATTGGGGTGCATGTTGGTACGCTTGAAGACACAATTTTGTCTTTCATCAGAGCCAACCAATGATTTTTTGCGGACCACCACCGCTGCGCACCATCACGCGGCACCCGCCGACACCAACCCAACGCTACGCGCTGCACTCTGACTCAATTGGGGTGCATGTTGGTACGCTTGAAGACACAATTTTGGTCTTTCATCAGAGCCAACCAATGACTTTTGCGGACCACCACCGCTGCGCACCATCACGCGGCACCCGCCGACACCAACCCAACGCTACGCGCTGCATCACTTCCAAACAAAACACTTGGGGTGCATCACTTCAAAAAAAAAAATTGGGGTGCATCACTTCAAATAAAAAATGGGGTGCATGTTGGTACGCTTGAAGACACTATTTTGGTCTTTCACCAGAGCCAACCAATGATTTTTGCGGACCACCACCGCTGCGCACCATCACGCGGCACCCGCAGACACCAACCCAACGCTACGCGCTGCACTCTGACTCAATTGGGGTGCATGTTGGTACGCTTGAAGACACAATTTTGTCTTTCATCAGAGCCAACCAATGATTTTTTGCAGACCACCACCGCTGCGCACCATCACGCGGCACCCGCCGACACCAACCCAACGCTACGCGCTGCACTCTGACTCAATTGGGGTGCATGTTGGTACGCTTGAAGACACAATTTTGGTCTTTCATCAGAGCCAACCAATGGTTTTTTGCGGACCACCACCGCTGCGCACCATCACGCGGCACCCGCCGACACCAACCCAACGCTATGCGCTGCACTCTGACTCAATTGGGGTGCATGTTGGTACGCTTGAAGACACAATTTTGTCTTTCATCAGAGCCAACCAATGATTTTTTGCGGACCACCACCGCTGCGCACCATCACGCGGCACCCGCCGACACCAACCCAACGCTACGCGCTGCACTCTGACTCAATTGGGGTGCATGTTGGTACGCTTGAAGACACAATTTTGTCTTTCATCAGAGCCAACCAATGATTTTTTGCAGACCACCACCGCTGCGCACCATCACGCGGCACCCGCCGACACCAACCCAACGCTACGCGCTGCACTCTGACTCAATTGGGGTGCATGTTGGTACGCTTGAAGACACAATTTTGGTCTTTCATCAGAGCCAACCAATGGTTTTTTGCGGACCACCACCGCTGCGCACCATCACGCGGCACCCGCCGACACCAACCCAACGCTATGCGCTGCACTCTGACTCAATTGGGGTGCATGTTGGTACGCTTGAAGACACAATTTTGTCTTTCATCAGAGCCAACCAATGATTTTTTGCGGACCACCACCGCTGCGCACCATCACGCGGCACCCGCCGACACCAACCCAACGCTACGCGCTGCACTCTGACTCAATTGGGGTGCATGTTGGTACGCTTGAAGACACAATTTTGTCTTTCATCAGAGCCAACCAATGATTTTTTGCGGACCACCACCGCTGCGCACCATCACGCGGCACCCGCCGACACCAACCCAACGCTACGCGCTGCACTCTGACTCAATTGGGGTGCATGTTGGTACGCTTGAAGACACAATTTTTGTCTTTCATCAGAGCCAACCAATTTTTTTGCGGACCACCACCGCTGCGCACCATCACGTGGCACCCGCCGACACCAACCCAACGCTACGCGCTGCACTCTGACTCAATTGGGGTGCATGTTGGTACGCTTGAAGACACAATTTTTGTCTTTCATCAGAACCAACCAATGATTTTTTGCGGACCACCACCGCTGCGCACCATCACGCGGCACCCGCAGACACCAACCCAACGCTACGCGCTGCACTCTGACTCAATTGGGGTGCATGTTGGTACGCTTGAAGACACAATTTTGTCTTTCATCAGAGCCAACCAATGACTTTTTGCGGACCACCACCGCTGCGCACCATCACGCGGCACCCGCCGACACCAACCCAACGCTACGCGCTGCACTCTGACTCAATTGGGGTGCATGTTGGTACGCCTGAAGACACAACTTTGGTCTTTCATCAGAGCCAACCAATGACTTTTGCGGACCACCACCGCTGCGCACCATCACGCGGCACCCGCAGACACCAACCCAACGCTACGCACTGCACTCTGACTCAATTGGGGTGCATGTTGGTACGCTTGAAGACACAATTTTTGTCTTTCATCAGAACCAACCAATGATTTTTTGCGGACCACCACCGCTGCGCACCATCACGCGGCACCCGCAGACACCAACCCAACGCTACGCGCTGCACTCTGACTCAATTGGGGTGCATGTTGGTACGCTTGAAGACACAATTTTGTCTTTCATCAGAGCCAACCAATGACTTTTTGCGGACCACCACCGCTGCGCACCATCACGCGGCACCCGCCGACACCAACCCAACGCTACGCGCTGCACTCTGACTCAATTGGGGTGCATGTTGGTACGCCTGAAGACACAATTTTGGTCTTTCATCAGAGCCAACCAATGACTTTTGCGGACCACCACCGCTGCGCACCATCACGCGGCACCCGCCGACACCAACCCAACGCTACGCGCTGCATCACTTCCAAAAAAAACACTTGGGGTGCATCACTTCAAAAAAAAAAATTGGGGTGCATCACTTCAAATAAAAATGGGGTGCATGTTGGTACGCTTGAAGACACTATTTTGGTCTTTCACCAGAGCCAACCAATGATTTTTGCGGACCACCACCGCTGCGCACCATCACGCGGCACCCGCCGACACCAACCCAACGCTACGCGCTGCACTCTGACTCAATTGGGGTGCATGTTGGTACGCTTGAAGACACAATTTTGTCTTTCATCAGAGCCAACCAATGATTTTTTGCAGACCACCACCGCTGCGCACCATCACGCGGCACCCGCCGACACCAACCCAACGCTACGCGCTGCACTCTGACTCAATTGGGGTGCATGTTGGTACGCTTGAAGACACAATTTTGGTCTTTCATCAGAGCCAACCAATGGTTTTTTGCGGACCACCACCGCTGCGCACCATCACGCGGCACCCGCCGACACCAACCCAACGCTACGCGCTGCACTCTGACTCAATTGGGGTGCATGTTTGTACGCTTGAAGACACAATTTTGTCTTTCATCAGAGCCAACCAATGACTTTTTGCGGACCACCACCGCTGCGCACCATCACGCGGCACCCGCCGACACCAACCCAACGCTACGCGCTGCACTCTGACTCAATTGGGGTGCATGTTGGTACGCTTGAAGACACAATTTTATCTTTCATCAGAGCCAACCAATGATTTTTTGCGGACCACCACCGCTGCGCACCATCACGCGGCACCCGCCGACACCAACCCAACGCTACGCGCTGCACTCTGACTCAATTGGGGTGCATGTTTGTACGCTTGAAGACACAATTTTGTCTTTCATCAGAGCCAACCAATGACTTTTTGCGGACCACCACCGCTGCGCACCATCACGCGGCACCCGCCGACACCAACCCAACGCTACGCGCTGCACTCTGACTCAATTGGGGTGCATGTTGGTACGCTTGAAGACACAATTTTATCTTTCATCAGAGCCAACCAATGATTTTTTGCGGACCACCACCGCTGCGCACCATCACGCGGCACCCGCCGACACCAACCCAACGCAACGCGCTGCACTCTGACTCAATTGGGGTGCATGTTGGTACGCTTGAAGACACAATTTTGGTCTTTCATCAGAGCCAACCAATGATTTTTTGCGGATCACCACCGCTGCGCACCATCACGCGGCACCCGCCGACACCAACCCAACGCTACGTGCTGCACTCTGACTCAATTGGGTGCATGTTGGAGCATTGTCACCTTGTGACAAATTATGGACTGTGGTAGCCCACAGTAGATCCACGGATTGCTGTGGTGTAGATTGGAATCTGGGCGCACGTCAGGCCCTGGATGACCTTCGGGGCTGCTTCTCACGGAGCTGTCTGCACGGCCCTGCGATGGTGTCCCCCGCACAAGGGGTGCCGTGGGGTGGGATATTTTTTTTTTCGAAGTCATCAGTTACATTGGGCGGGACCAAGCAACCGGTGGTTCACTCCATAGAAAGATCCAGCGGGAGGATGGGGCCTGTTGTGACACCCACCCCACGGTACCCCTTATGCAGGGGACACCATCGCAGGGCCGTGCAGACAGCTCCGTGAGAAGCAGCCCCGAAGGGCATCCAGGGCCTGACCGTGCGCCCAGTGTCCTCTATACACCACAGCCGTCCGTAGACCAACTGCGGCAGGTCACAGTCCATGACAAGACACTCACATGCTGCAACCCTACAGAGCCAAGATACAACACACACCAGCACAAATCATGAAAGCTCTTTTTATGGAGTGAACCACCGGTTGCTTGGTCCCGCCCAATGTAACTGATCACTTCCCAAAAAAAAATCATGAAAGCCATTAGAGACACACAGGTAAATGACAGCTACTCATTGCCACACAAAAAGCCAGAAGTCAGCATTTACGTCAGACAGACACACACGCACAAGTTTGTATGCACGCGCATGCCCACAGCTAATCGGGCACAAACATTCCACCGTGCCACACCAAATCTCTACAGCATGCTAGCTGGCGAGCGTGCACTCGAGCCAACACACAACAATCCATGCAACACTAGCCCTACAACAAGCAACGCTCATGTGTAACCTTGCATGCACTGGAGTTGGTACACGTGCATGCCACACAAGATTAACTCTCACACAAGCAGCAGACCACCAACACGTACACATGCATACATTGCAAGGCGCCGGATTTGAAGGGTATCCACCCTCGCGTATGGGGCATCTGACAACACGGACTATGCACTAGGGTCAAACCACGTACATACTACGCCACCTAGTGTCGCACTGTGCACCAGCAGCAAACCACCTTGCACACTGGTTGATCTCCACACTGTGAACAAGATCAACTCTCACGCAAGAGCACACCACCGACACATACGCGACACCGACCTAAACCACATACCCATTATGCCCCCAAGTCTCACACTGTGCACAATCAGCACCCAACTACTATTTGACCTTGCAAACACAGCATGAAGTACACGTGCGCTCGCAAGACACACCACCAAGACAGTCCTAGCAGCCACATCCTACCACCTGTGCACTCACAGGGGCGGGCTCCACACTGCGCGCATTCTGCAAAAAACACACACTCCCCGGCTGCTTCTCAACCTATACACACTGCACAGTCCCAGTTCCTCCCAGCCTGGCATGAGACTTTTGCGGACGTTGCCTGCCCATCCCAATCCCCTCACATACTCCCATCAATCAAACCTGGACACCTGTGACCACGCAAATTGTCCCCCTATCAGCCCTGCACACCCCATCACGATCGTGCGGCATGCGCCCAGTAAGTCCCATCAGAAGTCACACACCCTTCCACCCCCAACACAACTGTTGTCCCCACCAAACGCGGTGCAGTGCACCACCCCTCACATCCCTGCTGTGCTGGTTGCAACGGCCACCTCCCCGTCCTCCTCGACAGTGAAGATGGAGCCCCATCTGCGCCAGAATGAGTCAAGGGATAGCACAGGCGACGGGCCTCGCAAGCCATGCCAGTGGCACCCCGAGCCCAGCCGGACATCCACCCCCACCAGTCGCCAATCTCCCTCATCTGCTGCTGCAGCTGCGAACGAACCGGCACGCGACAGCCTTAGCTGTGAACGGCCGCTGCTGGATGCTGCTGAAGCGGGGCCTGGCTGCCCCCACTGCTACCCTGTTGGCCGTCCGTGCTGCTACTGGTGCTGGTGGTGCTGCTGCTGGTAGTGGTGATGTCAGCACTGTCCTGACTTTTTTATTTTTGGCTGTCCTGACTGATGACAGGCTGGCTGGTGCTGTAGCAACTGCTGCGCACCAGCCAGATGGACTCCAACAACGGATTGGGTACAGACGCTGTGGGATCAAGTTAGCCCACTCCAGCGACCCAAGCAGGATGCGAACCCGGGTATACCGGTTCGCAAGGAGCATGCATACCATTAAGCTACCAGGACGCGTTTCGGCCGAGCTTACTGGCCTCATCAGCTGGCAGGATGCACACCGTGGGCATTGTTACCCTCTTATCTGCCTTGCACACAACCCAACTCCTTCCCAAGGTCCTTCGGACACCGCAAGGCACTTATTTGTCGCATGGGGGTGTGGTGGGGGGCACTGGACCAGGGCATGGGCGAGAGGATGCCAACCCTCTTGCACTCCATGCATGCTGCTTGGTGGTAATCCCGGTGAAACCGGGCCAAGGGAGCATTCCAGGGGTTTCTGGTTCATTTGACAGTGGATTGGGTACAGACGCTGTGGGATCAAGTTAACCCACTCCAGCGACCCAAGCAGGATGCGAACCCGGATTGGGTACAGACGCTGTGGGATCAAGTTAGCCCACTCCAGCGACCCAAGCAGGATGCGAACCCGGGTATACCGGTTCGCAAGGAGCATGCATACCACAGCAGCACGGCGGCCACAGCAGCAGGGCGGCCACAGCAGCAGGGCGTTCGACATCCCCTCCGGCTGTGCACAGGGCAGCCCTCTCAGCCCGCTGCTGTATGTCATAGCAGCGCAGCCGCTAGCAGCCAGCAGCCAGGTGTAGACAGCTACAGCGGGAGGGTGGGATCACCAGCATCGACATGCCGGGCGACCAGGGCCCCGCCCCCTGCTGCCACCAGCACGCAGACGACACCACCCTGCATGCGGCCTCACCGGCGGACGTGGGCACCTTGCTGCAGCAGGCCGTGGAGCCTTCTGTGCAGCCAGCGCAGCAAAGCTCAACGTAGATAAGAGCCAGGGTATGGGGCTGGGACCTCACAGCAGCATGCAGGGTTTAGATGCAGCGACGGGGATAGTGTTTGTGAACACGCGGGATGCCCCCATCAGGCACCTGGGCATACTGTTGTCTGTCGAGGGTGCGACACGCTTTGCATACCAGCTTTTTGAGCAGCGGCTGCGCAGCATTGGGCACAGGGCACGCACCTGGAGCAGGTATGACCTCTCACTGCTGGGCAGGTGTGAGGTAGCCAGGCAGGTGCTGGCCACCTGTTTGGTGTACCATGCGCAGTTTGTGCCCATACCTGAGCGCATCATGCGCCTCATCCAGCCCGCATCTCAGCCTTTATCCTGGGGCTGGGGTGCATCCGCAACACAGACAACAGGCAGCTGAGATGGCGCCCAGCTCAGCAGGTGGCCAGCCCGCAGGCCAAGCAGGGGGGCATAGCCAGCGTGGATGTGCAGCCACATGTGACAGCCATGCAGGGGAAGGTGATGGCAGCACTTCTGCACCCCCACAAGCAAGCATGGAAGCAGTTCATGCGGGCCAACTTGGAGCGTGCAGGGGTGGGGGTGCGGGTGTTGCTACAGCAGCACTCCTCGGGGCAGGGAGCAGCAGCAATGCGGCGGCGCCTCAACCCAAGGCACGCAGCGCACATCGCCGCGTTCCAGTCGCTCGGGCTGCACAGGCGCGTCGCCCACGGCGACATGACGGTGGATCAGATCAAACTAGAGCCAGTAGTGGGGAATCACAGCGTGGCCAGCGCCGTCACAGGTGTGCTGTTCAGCTCTGCCCGCGACCTGCCCAGCAGTGTGCAGCCTCGCTCGGCAGACGCAACTCTTGGGCAGGTGGCAGAGCGAGGCTTGTCCTTTCAGCCAGCGGTGGATGGCCTCGTGCTGCCGACGGCATGGCAGCAGGCTCTCCAGCCGCCTGCAGATCAGCAGCCGCAGCAGCAGCAGCAACGGCAGCCGCCGCTGCAGCAGCAGTCACAGTGGGAAGTGGACTTAGGGGACAGGTGGGTGTGGCAGGGGATGGAGGACCGGGAGCAGTGGTATCAGGTGCAGCCAGATGGCACCCTCCGCTGCCTCAACACAGATCCTGACGTGCCGCAGGGTGTGGTGTTCGCTCCTTGCTGCGTGGTGTTCGCTCCACTGGGCGGCCCACGCAGGCAGCACAGGCAGCAGCAGCAGTCAGCGGCCACACAGCGGGAGCCCCTTGAGGCCTACTACTTGGTGGGGCGGTGGCCTGAGATCCAGGTCGACCCCAATGTGTGGGGCTTTGGGCCGGACACGGGGGTTGTGCAGTATTCAGTTAGGGACGTCACACGCAGGCTGGTGCAGCTCAAGTGCAGGTCGCAGCCTGGGTGGGTGCTGGACAGGGGGGTGCGACCTCGGCTGTGGCGGGACAGCGAAGGCAACCTGGCGCCCAGCACAGGTTTGCAACAGCTGGAAGCGAAGCACAAGCGCAGCTTTGCAGAGATGCTGCAAAGTGGCTTCAGCCCAGGTAACAGCAGCAGCAGCAGCAGCCGCCACCGCATCACACAACTGCTGACCAGATGGCCGCATATGATGCTACGTGGATGCACGACAGCCCAGACCGACAGCATGTCTTGCAGAGGGTTGCAGAGAGGGCTGCTACAGCAGCAGGGTCGCAGCCAACAGCTTGGCGGCAGCAGCAGGACCTACAGCATGTAGCCACCCCAGCCGTGGATGATATGGAGGACCCCTTGGCCAGGGGCTTGCAGCCCGCTACAGCGGCCGACTCAGCGTGGGGCAAAGCGTACCGTCGGGCCGCTGACAAGCGCCTGCCACGGCCGTTGCGGGTGTTTGGATGGCAGATGCTTCAGGCCGCCGTCAGGGTTGGGGATAGTAGGGTATATGCTGCCACCAACATGCAGGAGCTGCTGCAATGCTGCTGTCCACAGCAGCAGTGCCGGCTGGGGTCCCAGCAGCAGCAGCAGCAGCCAAGCCAGGCGGGAGCACTGCAGTCTCAGCAGCAACAACAATAGGGGCAAGGCGGGACTGGGGGATCACAGCTGCTGCTGCAACAGCTGCAGCAGCAGGGGCAGCGTGGGAACGAAGCCAACAAAACACTAACAGCGTTGCCCCAGCTCCAACCAAGCAAGGCACTAGAGCGGCCAGCCGCCCCCAGAGAACAACCCAAACGCTTAAAACCGTGTGTGATGCGCACACACTCCAGAGGCACAACAGCACATATGATACAGGGTAAGGCACACATGTAGCCAAGACCCGAGAAGCACAACAAATTCCACACAGAAAAGGCTCCCATGCCTGCCCAACCCCGCTCATGAAACACCCCAGCCCCCTCCCTCTAGAACACAAGGCGGGGGCCCATGCCTGCCGCCACTGTGTACAACACCCCCTGCTGTTGCCACTTAGCATCAAACCGCTCTGGCGACAGGACGGGGTTGCGGCCCTGTAGCCAGGACAGAGGCACCCCAGAGTTGAGGCGGATGTCCCCCTGAGACCTAAGCCAGTCTTGCGAGAGCTGCTGCTGCAGTGCTGCCCTGAATCTGTGGATGACTGCAACACTGCTGTACGGCCGGCCCTCGCTGGCACACCGAACCACCCAGAAGGACTCCAGCAGTAGCAGCCGCAGGTATGTCCAAAGCTGCTGCAGCGCTGGTGGAGGCTTCCACACTGTGTGGTCATCCAGCAACAGGATGCGAACGTTACTGAAGTCCACTGCTGCTCCCGGCTGCACCCTCTGCCACACACCTGCAAACCAAGCCCACACAGCCACGGCGACAGGGCACTGCACAAAGAGGTGAGACAGAGACTCGAGCTGATAGCTGTCTGGAGTCGGCAGCTGCTGCTGCTGTGTCCCAACCTGCTGCTGTGACTGCGACTGCTGCTGGTGGTGCTGTGCTCCTTCGTTCGCAGCCTGGCCCGCTGCGGCTGCGGCTGCTGTTGCGGTTGCCCAACCCCACCCTGCCCTTGCTGCTGCTGCTGCTGCTGCTGCTGTTGCAGCAGCAGCTGTGATCCCCCATTCCCGCCCTGCCCCTGTTGCTGTTGCTGCTGAGACTGCAGTGCTCCCGCCTGGCCCGGCTGCTGCTGCTGCTGTGGCCCCAGCCGGCACTGCTGTTGCGGACAGCAGCAGTGCAGCAGCTCCTGCATGTTGGTGGCAGCATATACCCTACTATCCCCAACCCTGACGGCGGCATGAAGCATCTGCCATCCAAACACCCGCAGCGGCCGGGGCAGGCGCTTGTCAGCAGCCCTACGGTACGCTGTTCCCCATGCCGAATCGGCCTCTGTAGCAGGCTGCAGGCCCCTGGCCAAGGGGTCCTCCGTGTCAGCCACGGCTGGGGTGGTGACATGCTGTAGGTCCTGCTGCTGCCGCCAAGCTGTTGGCTGGGACCCTGCTGCTGTAGCGGCCCTGTCTGCAACCCGCTGCAGGACATGCTGCCGAGCTGGGCTGTCGTGCATCCACGTAGTATCATATGCTGTCATCTGGTCAGCAGTAGTGATGCGGTGGCGGCCGCTGCTGCTGCTGCTGCTGTTGCCTGTGCTGAAGCCAGTCTGCAGCATCTCTGCAAAGCTGCGCTTGTGCTTCGCTTCCAGCTGCTGCAAACCTGTGCTGGGTGCCAGGTTGCCGTCGCTGTCCCGCCACAGCCGAGGTCGCACCCCCCTGTCCAGGACCCACCCAGGCTGTGACCTGCACTTGAGCTGCACCAGCCTGCGTGTGATGTCCCTAACTGAATACTGCACAACCCCCGTGTCCGGCCCAAAGCCCCACACATTGGGGTCGACCTGGATCTCAGGCCACCGCCCCACCAAGTAGTAGGCCTCAAGGGGCTCCCGCTGTGTGGCCTCTGACTGCTGCTGCTGCCTGTGCTGCCTGCGTGGGCCGCCCAGTGGAGCGAACACCACGCAGCAAGGAGCGAACACCACACCCTGCGGCATGTCAGGATCTGTGTTGAGGCAGCGGAGGGTGCCATCTGGCTGCACCTGATACCACTGCTCCCGGTCCTCCATCCCCTGCCACACCCACCTGTCCCCTGAGTCCACTTCCCACTGTGACTGCTGCTGCAACGACGGCTGCCGCTGCTGCTGCTTCTGCTGCTGATCTGCAGGCGGCTGGAGAGCCTGCTGCCATGCCGTCGGCAGCACGAGGCCATCCACCGCTGGCTGAAAGGACAAGCCTCGCTCTGCCACCTGCCCAAGAGTTGCGTCTGCCGAGCGAGGCTGCACACTGCTGGGCAGGTCGCGGGCAGAGCTGAATAGCACACCTGTGACGGCGCTGGCCACGCTGTGATTCCCCACTACTGGCTCTAGTTTGATCTGATCCACCGTCATGTCGCCGTGGGCGACGCGCCTGTGCAGCCCTGGCGACTGGAACGCGGCGATGTGCGCTGCGTGCCTTGGGTTGAGGCGCCGCCGCATTGCTGCTGCTCCCTGCCCCGAGGAGTGCTGCTGAAGCAGCACCCGCACCCCCACCCCTGCACGCTCCAAGTTGGCCCGCATGAACTGCTTCCATGCTTGCTTGTGGGGGTGCAGAAGTGCTGCCATCACCTTCCCCTGCATGGCTGTCACATGTGCCTGCACATCCACGCTGGCTATGCCCCCCTGCTTGGCCTGCAGGCTGGCCACCTGCTGAGCTGGGCGCCATCTCAGCTGCCTGTTGTCTGTGTTGCGGATGCACCCCAGCCCCAGGATAAAGGCTGAGATGCGGCGCTGGATGAGGCGCATGATGCGCTCAGGTATGGGCACAAACTGCGCATGGTACACCAAACAGGTGGCCAGCACCTGCCTGGCTACCTCACACCTGCCCAGCAGTGAGAGGTCATACCTGCTCCAGGTGCGTGCCCTGTGCCCAATGCTGCGCAGCCGCTGCTCAAAAAGCTGGTCTGCAAAGCGTGTCGCACCCTCGACAGACAACAGTATGCCCAGGTGCCTGATGGGGGCATCCCTCGTGTTCACAAACACTATACCCGTCGCTGCATCTAAACCCTGCATGCTGCTGTGAGGTCCCAGCCCCATACCCTGGCTCTTGTCGACGTTGAGCTTGGCTGCGCTGGCTGCACAGAACGGCTCCACGGCCTGCTGCAGCAAAGTGCCCACGTCCTCCGGGGAGGCCGCATGCAGAGTGGTGTCGTCTGCGTGCTGGTGACAGCAGGGGGCGGGGCCATGGTCGCCCGGCATGTCGATGCTGGTGATCCCACCCTCCCGCTGTAGCTGTCTGCACCTGGCTGCTAATGGCTGCGCTGCTATGACATACAGCAGCGGGCTGAGAGGGCTGCCCTGTGCACAGCCGGAGGGGATGTCAAATGCCCTGCTGCTGTGACCGCCGTTGAAGATGATCTGGCCCATGGTGCCCTCCAGCAGCAAGCGCACCCAGCGCCTGCTGCTCTCAGGGAACTGCATGGCCTCCATGCAACGCAGCAACCACCCCCTGTTGAGGCGGTCGTATGCCTTCTCGAAGTCCAAAAAGACAATGCAGCCCGGCCGCTGCACCTCCTGGAGGAAGTCGATTTCCTCCAGGTGGTGCAGCACATTGTCTGCAATGTCCCGCCCTGGGACGAAGGCAGTCTGTGTGGGGTCTATGACGCTGGCGCAAGCTGGCCCCAACCTGTGCACCAGCACCTTGGCCAGGATCTTGAGATCGCAGTTGAGGAGGGTGATGGGCCTGTAGCTGGCTGGGTCTGCCCTGGGTTTGCCACCCCCCTTGTAGATCAGGGTGATCAGGCCCAGCCGCTGCGTCTCTGACAGTCTAAGCTCCGGCTGCTGGAAGCTGAAGTTGAAGGCTGCTACGAGGTGGTCCCCTACCACCTCCCACATGGCAGTATAGAACTCATAGGAGAGTCCGTCACTGCCTGGAGCCTTACCCCGTGGCAGGCTGGCCAGAGCTGCGTGCGCCTCCTGCCCTGTCAGGGTGCCCTCCTCCCCTTCCCCACTGCACTGCTGCTGCTGCTCCTCGTCTAGTTTCCTATCAATGGCTGCCAGCAGGATGTCCTGCTGCTGCCGGTCCGTGGGGTGGCATGAGAACAGGCCACCCTTGGCGGGATCGTAGAAGTCTGCCAGCAGCTCCCCCACTGCTGCTATCCCATCCCTTCCCTGCGCTGCTACTGTCGCCCCGTCAGGCCGCTGCACCTCAGCTATTGCTTGAGGCTCCTGGGCAGCCTTGCCCCCTGGTGGAACAAGAAGGTGGACTGCTCACCGTATACCTCCCAGAGCGGCTCTGTGGCGGCTGCTTCCTGCTCCAGCTGAGCAGCCTCGAAGGCGATGAAGGCCTCCTCTGCGGCTAACTGGTCCCGCACCCCCTGTGCATCCTCCATTTCGCGGCTGATGCTGCGTGCAGCAGCGATCTGCTGCAGGAGACGCTTGCGCTCCTGATTCTGTTGGCTGTTCAGCTGCTGCTCAAGCTGCTGGCAGAGACTCTGAGCCAGCTGCTTGATCTGCTCCCATTCCTCTGCTGGGTCAAGCCGCGGGCTGCGCTGTTCCAGTGCTGCTATCGCATCCTGCAGCTGGCGGCGGTACGGTTCCCTGAAGGCCTCCACCCCCAGCATGTGGTTGGGGAAGCGCCACCGCCCCTTGCCCTGCTCGGGGTCCCAGGCGGCTGCAGGTAAGCCAGCACTGGGCGGTGATCGCTGGGGAACAGCCTGTGCTGCACTGTGCGCTGCAGCCATCCAGCATGGATCATGTCGTCGGAGAGGAAGACATAATCAATGCGGCCCCCCGAGATAGGGCCCAGCACCTCCTGTCCTGCACTGTTTGTGCTGCCGGCATGCTGCGTGTAGTGGGTTGGCTGCAGCTGGTGAGGTGCTGCAGCAACCATGCATCCTAAAGGCCCCCCACGAAGTTGGCTGTCCGCAGCTCCGCCCCCCCTACCATGCGGCTGGATGCTGCCGGCTGCTGCTGTGCAGCTGGCAGCACATCTGCTGGGCGCATGACGCAGTTGAAGTCACCCCCGACTATCTGCCCCTGCTGTGTTCCCGACGACACTGCATCTACATACTCCCCTAGAAAGAACTCGGCCCTGTCCTGGGGCGTGCAGGGGGCGTACACTGCCGTTGCTGCCAGCGTGTTACCCCATGGTGTCTGCCAAGACACCTTCAGGACCCTGCCCGACGGCCCCTGGTGCTCTATAACTGGGTCTGCTGCTTCTCTTAGAACCCGCTGTGAAAGCAGCACGCCCACTCCCCCCGCTGCCCTGCCTCCCTGCTCCTGCTGGTGGCACCAGAACCCCTGGCCCCGCCAAGGTCTGCCTGGCCCTGCCCCCTGCTGTACCCACTGCTGTGCCTCCGTGTCGCTCGTGCCGTGAGTTTCCGACAGCAGGGCGATGTCAACCCGCTGTTTGTGCAGCCAAGTAAAGACCTTACGCCGCTTTGTGCTGGCGTTGAGGCCGTTGACGTTGACTGCTGCCACCCTGAGGGGGCGGCCCGGCGGTGCTGACTGCACCATCTACAACTGCCCACGCGCGCGCGCCCCGGCACGCTGAGGGGGTGTGCAGCCGCTGGTGTGAGCGGCGGGGTGCCAGCTTGGCTGGCATGCTGTGTCCTGCCATTTCCCTCCCGGCCCTGCTGCTGCTGGCCCCGCGGCGTGTTGTTGGGCTGCTGGCGGGGGTCATACAGCGTGGCATATCCAGGTGTCATCTGTCCTGCTGTGGTGCGCGTCGTCCGCTTGAGTGGCGGCGACTGCTGCTGCTGTCGCTGCTGCTGTCGCCTGCCCCCTCGCTGACGTGTCCGCCGTGGGCTCTGCTGGCTGGTGTGCTGCTGCTGCTGTTGCTGGGCTGGTGTGCCACCACTAGGGCCTGCTGCTGCGTCCTCGTCCGACGCCTCTGCCCCGCTATCGCTGCCATACTCAAGGCGCCTGATGCCCAGCTCCTCCCTAAGCCAGTCACACACCTCGTCTTCTGAGGGGCCCTCCCGCTGCAGAGCGCTGCGGAACTTCCTGCAGAAAGCCTGCTGCAGCTGCTGCTTGCGCTCGCTGGGCAGGTCGCTGGCGTCACCGGCTGCATCGTCTGTTACCAGCCGTTTCTGCTATCTCCAGCATGTCAGCCACCTGCAGCAGCACCCCTTGCTGCTGGCTGGGCTGCATGTCAAAGGGGTTCTCCGGCAGGTCTGCGCCCGACTCGGACTGGGAGTCCACCTGCATGTCGCTGGCGGCCCCCTCGTCTGGCTGCTGCTGCTGCTGCTGCTGCCGCTGCTGCTGCCGCTGCTGCTGTTGATGATGTTGCTGCTGCTGCTGCGTGGGTGACTGCTGTAGGTCTGCAAGCTGGGGCTGTGGCCGGGCCTGCTGATGCCACCATCGTTGTTGGTGCTGGAGCTGCTGGCCTTGTTGCTGTTGTTGGCGTCGCTGTTGCTGTTGCTGCTGGCCATGCTGCTGCTGCTGCTGCTGCTGCTGTGAGGGGGGGCTTGCTGTCGCTATGTCCCCCTCCCCGAAGATGCTGTCCAAGGTTGGCTGCAGCAAGCGCAGCAGTTGCTGGGTCTGCTGCGGCCAAATGTGAGGGTCCAGGGAGGACCTGCCTGCCACCTCAATCCTGACTTGCGGGGAGCCAGACAGCCCAGAGTCGAAGGAGGCGGGCAGCCTTGTGAGCAATGGGTCGTGGGGGGGCGGCTGCACCCACAGCACCACCGTGTCGGCTGCCGGGCAGGTCAACTGGGCGTCACCCATCAGCGCGCTGCCACCCAGGAACTCTGCGAGTACCTTCCCTTGCTGCTGAGCTGCTCCAAGGAGTGCTGTGCCGATCTTCTCCCGTGCCCACTGGGGTGGCAGCTGATGCAGCGTCACTATTGCACACCGAGCCGGCTGGGTGGTGGGTGCCCATGACACCGGCACAATAACGGCGCCGTCCCCCTCCCCAACAGTCACATGCCCGGCTGCAACTGCATCTTGTGCTGCCGCCCGCGCTTCGGGGGTGTCATGTGCGGTCATGTGCACTGTTCCCTCGCTGATCCTGACCTGGTGAAGAGCTGCCCATACCTGCGTGCTGTTGGGGCGCACCAGGCCCTTCCTGATCATGCAGCCGAGGAGGGTTGTGAAGCTAGGTAGCTTCCTATTGCGCGCCCTGTAGCGTGCCTGCCGCAGGTGCAGCTTGACGACTAGGCTGCTGCCGGCCCCAGCTGTGGTTGAGCCAGGCTGGAGATAAGGTTGCTGCCGCTGCTCCAGTATTGGCAGCACCAGACAGGGGGGCATCGACCACTTGGGGCTGTAGCGCGGTGGCGGCGGTGGCTGGCCGTGATCGCCCTGCCCGCTGCTACATGAGTGCGAGTCCCAATCGTGTCGCTGCCGGGTGTGCTGTTGCTCCTGCTGCTGCTGCTGCAGCATATCCCATTTTTATTTTTTTGCAGCATATCCCATTTCCCCTGTGGCTGCTGTTGTGGGTCCTGGCCCCAATCCTGCTGCAGGTGAGGGTGACTAGACGAGCGGAAGTCCCAGTCCTGCCGCTGCTGCATGTGCTGGCGCTGCTGGTGCTGCTGCTGGTGCAGTTCCCGTTCCCCCCGCGGCTGCTGCTGGGGGTCCTGGCCCCAGTCCTGCTGAATGTGAGAGCGGCCTGCGGTTGCATGCGCGGCAGCTGCTGCGTATACGTGGCTCCCAAGCCTCTGTCCCTGTGGGTAGCGGCTGCGGGCTGGTCGTTGCTGCCCCCACGTGTGTGACATGTTGGGCCCCCAAGCTGACATGCTGGACTGTGGCTAACTGGCTGTGCAGTATCTAACGGCTGTCACCAATGCTACTGAGAAGCAGCCTGGACTCAAGCCAGCCCGGGGGCAGCGAGTCCTAGCTGCTCTGTGCTGCTGGTGCTGAGTGGCATCCCGTGGCTGCGTCCCACGGCTGCAGGGTTGCTGCAAAGGAGGGTCCTGTCACAGTGTGGCTGTCCCTACTGCTGTAGAGAGGGGTGGGATGGGGGAGTGTACAGCCGGCTGCAGGATCTCAACTATAGTTTGCTAACATGCTGAATACAACTTCACGGCTCTTCGAGGCTGACCCTAGGTGCCTGACAGCCAAAACGAGGCATCGATAGATGGGCAACAGCAGAAAGGGCGTTCTGCCTGCTCAGACCGCGACAGAGCACGGTATGAAGACCGAAATAATTTTATACTGAGCTAAATACGATTTCGACGTTTTCGAGGCCCCATGCTGAGTTCGACACAAACAGCAGCAAACACGAGCAGGTCATCTTGCGGGTGCATGGTCGGGTCCTGGTGTCTGCTTTTTGGCAGGCTGCACTGCGCCTTGCACCCACCTTCACCCCTGCATGCAACAAGCGCCACCCAAACGCCCGCAGCGGATACCCGGGTTCGCATCCTGCTTGGGTCGCTGGAGTGGGCTAACTTGATCCCACAGCGTCTGTACCCAATCCACAATCCAAACCACCGGTTGCTTGGTCCCGCCCAATGTAACTGATCACTTCCCCCCCCAAAAAAAAAAAAAAAACGCCCGCAGCGACCGTGGCAACCGTTTGTGCCCTGCCCTCCTGTAAGCAGCCACCCACTGGTAGCTGCTACTGTCCACAGGCCCCATGGCTTGCATTATCGGGTCCTGCAGGTCGTCATGCGCAGGGCTGTTGATCTGCAGCTGCTGCTGCAGTTGCTGCTGCCTCTGCATCGTAACCAACGCTGCTGCTGCAGCACCGCGCTGCCGTGGGAGGTCTCTCTCCCGTGGTGGGTCCATCCACGGCGCATGGTATGCTGCCATGAGGGCTGCATCGCTGAAGCGCACAGCCGCGGGCGCACACCCACTCCCGGCACCCATCCCTCCATGTGGTACAGCGCACAATGGTGCTGCAGAAGCCGCTGTGTTGCCACCTTGGGCTTGAATTGGAGCACGTGGCATGCACGTGTATTTTTTTTTGGGACGTGTACCAACTCCAGTGCATGCAAGGTTACACATGAGCGTTGCTTGTTGTAGGGCTAGTGTTGCATGGATTGTTGTGTGTTGGCTCGAGTGCACGCTCGCCAGCTAGCATGCTGTAGAGATTTGGTGTGGCACGGTGGAATGTTTGTGCCCGATTAGCTGTGGGCATGCGCGTGCATACAAACTTGTGCGTGTGTGTCTGTCTGACGTTAATGCTGACTTCTGGCTTTTTGTGTGGCAATGAGTAGCTGTCATTTACCTGTGTGTCTCTAATGGCTTTCATGATTTGTGCTGGTGTGTGTTGTATCTTGGCTCTGTAGGGTTGCAGCATGTGAGTGTCTTAGCACTGCTTTTGACATGTGGATGGTGAGTCATTAGACCGGTCCATGGGCCGTGCCATATTGGGGCAAACATGGACTGTGACCTGCCGCAGTTGGTCTACGGACGGCTGTGGTGTATAGAGGACACTGGGCGCACGGTCAGGCCCTGGATGCCCTTCGGGGCTGCTTCTCACGGAGCTGTCTGCACGGCCCTGCGATGGTGTCCCCTGCATAAGGGGTGCCGTGGGGTGGGTGTCACAACAGGTTGCCCCATCCTCCCGCTGGATCTTTTTATGGAGTGAACCACCGGTTGCTTGGTCCCGCCCAATGTAACTGATCACTTCCCAAAAAAAAAAAAAAAAAAAAAAAAAAACCGCAGCACCCCTACAGCGATCCCCAGCCCCCACACACTAGGGTCAACCTTGATGGCTCCCCATGCACCCACCAGGAACACTGACGATCTTGGTAGGTGCTGTTGTCGCTGCGGCTGCCGGGATGCTTCCTGCGGCGGCTGTTGCTGTTGCTGTGTTGGCTGGGACACCCCTGCATCCTGCTCCTCTTCCTGGGACTGTTGCTGCCGCTGCTGCTGTTGCAGCAGTGGGAAGGAGGGTGCATGTTCGGGTCCTGGTGTCTGCTTTTTGGCAGGCTGCACTGCGAAGTGCCGCCCGTGAGACCATGTGGTGGGGGTGTCGGCTTGCGCCCTCACAGGGTGGTGCCTGCCAGGTTGCGCCATCCTCTTGCCTGAGCTTTGAGGGGTGGCTTCTGTTGCTTGACTTCGCTCTTGTAACTTGATCACTCCAAAAAAAAAAAAAAAAAAAAAGGAGGGGTGCAGCGCAAGGCGACAGGAGAACAGGCCGCCAGCCGCCGGGTCAAAGAAGTCGGCTAACGTGTCCCCTCCAGCCGCCACCCCCGCCCTGGTGTTGGTGGAGATGGTGCAGCCGTCCGCCGCAGCTACTGCACTGATGTGCTGCGGCTCCGGCAGCTCCTTGCCCACGCGGTAGCCCCAGAAGCTGGGCTTCCCGTCCCCATACAGCTCCCAGATCACATCCCCTGCTGCACTGCACAAGCGCCGCTCACATAATCATGTGGTGAGGGTGGTGGTGCCCCCTCAAAGGGTGGTGATTGTCAGGTTGCGCCATTCTCCTGCAAGAGCAAATGAGGGGTGGCAGTGGTTGCTTGACTCCGCTCATGTATTTTATTTTATTTTGGAAGTGATCGCTCATGTAACAAGCCTACCCTGAAAAAAAAATCCCCTGCCTCCCCCTGTTGCCGGCGCTGTTGGACCTCGAAGTCAGTCAGCTGCCCCTCAGCTGCCAGCATGTTCTCCTGCGTCTGAGCTGTGCCTTTGGCCCGATGCCGTGAGTGTGCTGTTGCCACGGCTAGGCGCAGCCGCCGCAGCTCTGCTTGGCGCTGCAGCTTCAGCCGCTTCTGTATGATCAATGTAGCAGCAGTTGCGTGCTCCTGGAGCTGCGCCAACTCTGCTGCCGGATTAACTCCCCCCACCCGCTGCTGCTGCTGCTGCTGTATGGCTGCGTCAAGGCTGTCCTGCAGTGCTGTGACAAACACAGGGTCTACCATTGCTGCGTTGGGTGGGTGACACAACAGGTTGCCCCATCCTCCCGTTGGATCTTTTTATGGAGTGAGGCACCGTAGAGCACTGGCTTTCAAAGTCAGAGGTGTGGGTTCGTATCCCACCGGTGTCACCCCACTCACGGCTTGGGTACCAATCATGACGGTGATTCGTTCATGCCAACCGTTGAAATGGTGGGGAAAGCGCTAAAAATTGGTAAAAAAAAAAATTGGTACGGGGGAGTTTAGCAGGCTATGATCCCGGTAGGAAGGTGCGTATGGGGTTCTGGTGGGCAGATGTGATTACCCTTGTGGTGTACACGCTGCTGAATCGTCCTAGTGGCGCCTTGGCTGCCCTGATATGGAGGTAATTCCCGGCGGTCCGCCAGTGGATCCTTGAGCCAGAAACATACATAGTGTGACGCTAAAAGCCCGGTCGTAGCATCCTATTCCTACTCCTATTATGGAGTGAACCACCGGTTGCTTGGTCCCGCCCAATGTAACTGATCACTTTCAACAAAAAAATGTTGGTACGCTTGAAGACACAATTTTTGTCTTTCATCAGAGCCAACCAATGATTTTTTGCGGACCACCACCGCTGCGCACCATCACGTGGCACCCGCCGACACCAACCCAATGCTACGCGCTGCACTCTGACTCAATTGGGGTGCATGTTGGTACGCTTGAAGACACAATTTTGTCTTTCATCAGAGCCAACCAATGATTTTTTGCGGACCACCACCGCTGCGCACCATCACGCGGCACCCGCCGACACCAACCCAACGCTACGCGCTGCACTCTGACTCAATTGGGGTGCATGTTGGTACGCTTGAAGACACAATTTTGGTCTTTCATCAGAGCCACCAATGATTTCTTGCGGACCACCACGGTGTGGCACGGTGGACAGTTTGTGCCCGATTAGCTTTGTGCATGCGCGTGCATACAAACTTGTGCGTGTGTGTCTGTCAGACGTTAATGCTGACTGCTGGCTTTTGGTGTGGCAATGAGTAGCTGTCTTTTGCTTGTGTGTCTCTAATGGCTTTCATAATTTGTGTTGGTTTGTGTTGTATCTTGGCTCTGTAGGGTTGCAGCTTGTGAGTGTCTTAGCACTGCTTTTGACATGTGGATGGTGAGTCATTAGACCGGTCCATGGGCCGTGCCATATTGGGGCAAACATGGACTGTGACCTGCCGCAGTTGGTCTACGGACGGCTGTGGTGTTAGAGGACACTGGGCGCACGGTCAGGCCCTGGATGCCCTTCGGGGCTGCTTCTCACGGAGCTGTCTGCACGGCCCTGCGATGGTGTCCCCTGCATAAGGGGTGCCGTGGGTGGGCGTCACAACAGGTTGCCCCATCCTCCCGCTGGATCTTTTTTATGGAGTGAACCACCGGTTGCTTGGTCCCGCCCAATGTAACTGATCACTTCCAAAAACAAAAAAAGACCACCACCGCTGCGCACCATCACGCGGCACCCGCCGACACCAACCCAACGCTACGCGCTGCACTCTGACTCAATTTTTTTTTTTTGGGAGTGATCAAGTTACAAGAGCGAAGTCAAGCAACAGAAGCCACCCCTCAAAGCTCAGGCAAGAGGATGGCGCAACCTGGCAGGCACCACCCTATGAGGGCGCAAGCCGACACCCCCACCACATGGTCTCACGGGCGGCACTTCGCAGTGCAGCCTGCCAAAAAGCAGACACCAGGACCCGACCATGCACCCGCAAGATGACTAGAGAAAAGCAACGGCAAAGGGACAAAGCATGCGAGCAACACTAACGCAAGCGAGTCAGCACAGAGCCGAGAGACTCAATTGGGGTGCATGTTGGTACGCTTGAAGACACTATTTTTGTCTTTCATCAGAGCCAACCAATGGTTTTTCGCGGACCACCACCGCTGCGCACCATCACGCGGCACCCGCCGACACCAACCCAACGCTACGCGCTGCACTCTGACTCAATTGGGGTGCATGTTGGTACGCTTGAAGACACAATTTTGGTCTTTCATCAGAGCCAACCAATGATTTCTTGCGGACCACCACGGTGTGGCACGGTGGACTGTTTGTGCCCGATTAGCTTTGTGCATGCGCGTGCATACAGAGTTGTGCGTGTGTGTCTGTCAGACGTTAATGCTGACTGCTGGCTTTTGGTGTGGCAATGAGTAGCTGTCTTTTGCTTGTGTGTCTCTAATGGCTTTCATAATTTGTGCTGGTTTGTGTTGTATCTTGGCTCTGTAGGGTTGCAGCTTGTGAGTGTCTTAGCACTGCTTTTGACATGTGGATGGTGAGTCATTAGACCGGTCCATGGGCCGTGCCATATTGGGGCAAACATGGACTGTGACCTGCCGCAGTTGGTCTACGGACGGCTGTGGTGTTAGAGGACACTGGGCGCACGGTCAGGCCCTGGATGCCCTTCGGGGCTGCTTCTCACGGAGCTGTCTGCACGGCCCTGCGATGGTGTCCCCTGCATAAGGGGTGCCGTGGGGTGGGTGTCACAACAGGTGCCCCATCCTCCCGCTGGATCTTTTTATGGAGTGAACCACCGGTTGCTTGGTCCCGCCCAATGTAACTGATCACTTCCACAAAAAAAAAGACCACCACCGCTGCGCACCATCACGCGGCACCCGCCGACACCAACCCAACGCTACGCGCTGCACTCTGACTCAATTTTTTTTTTTTGGGAGTGATCAAGTTACAAGAGCGAAGTCAAGCAACAGAAGCCACCCCTCAAAGCTCAGGCAAGAGGATGGCGCAACCTGGCAGGCACCACCCTGTGAGGGCGCAAGCCGACACCCCCACCACATGGTCTCACGGGCGGCACTTCGCAGTGCAGCCTGCCAAAAAGCAGACACCAGGACCCGACCATGCACCCGCAAGATGACTAGAGAAAAGCAACGGCAAAGGGACAAAGCATGCGAGCAACACTAACGCAAGCGAGTCAGCACAGAGCCGAGAGACTCAATTGGGGTGCATGTTGGTACGCTTGAAGACAATATTTTTGTCTTTCATCAGAGCCAACCAATGGTTTTTTGCGGACCACCACCGCTGCGCACCATCACGCGGCACCCGCCGACACCAACCCAACGCTACGCGCTGCACTCTGACTCAATTGGGGTGCATGTTGGTACGCTTGAAGACACATTTTTGTCTTTCATCAGAGCCAACCAATGTTTTGTTGCGGACCACCACCGCTGCGCACCATCACGCGGCACCCGCCGACACCAACCCAACGCTACGCGCTGCACTCTGACTCAATTGGGGTGCATGTTGGTACGCTTGAAGACACAATTTTGTCTTTCATCAGAGCCAACCAATGTTTTTTTGCGGACCACCACCGCTGCGCACCATCACGCGGCACCCGCCGACACCAACCCAACGCTACGTGTTTTTTTTTTTTTTTTTTTTTGGGAGTGAGCAAGTTACAGGAGCGAAGTCAAGCAACAGAAGCCACCCCTCAAAGCTCAGGCAAGAGGATGGCGCAACCTGGCAGGCACCACCCTGTGAGGGCGCAAGCCGACACCCCCACCACATGGTCTCACGGGCGGCACGTCGCAGTGCAGCCTGCCAAAAAGCAGACACCAGGACCCGACCATGCACCTGCAGAATGACTAGAGAAAAGCAACGGCAAAGGGACAAAGCATGCGAGCAACACCAACGCAAGCGAGTCAACACAGAGCCGACAGAAAGCACCACCGATGCGTCACCACACTCACACACCTCACCGGTGTGCAGAGCCAGCCCCCCACAGAGGGGCTGAAGAAACACCCTGAAACCAACAAGCGGCGGCCACACAGCACATGGCTGGCCGCTGTACTCGACAAAAGCCAGCGCGCAGAGGGCCCAAATACCCCCGCGTGGTGCACCACCACACCTGCACACCTCTCCAATATGCAGGGCTAAATCCGCCCCACACCTAAGCCAACAAAAACAATAACATTGTTGCCCCAGTGCCAACCAAGCAAGGCACCAGAGCGGCCAGCCGCCCCCAGAGAACAACCCAAACGCTTAAACCATGTGTGATGAGCACACACTCCAGAGGCACAACAACAACTATGATACAGAGTAAAGCACACACGTAGCCAAGACCCGAGAAGCACACCAACCCCACACAGAAAAGGCCCTCCCGCTTTCCAAACCCCGCTCCCGAACACCCCAGCCCCCGCATGACCACCCTCCCTCTAGAACGCAAGGCGGGGGCCCATGCCTGCCGCCACTGTGTACAACACCCCCTGCTGTTGCCACTTAGCATCAACCGCTCTGGCGACAGAACGGGGTTGCGGCCCCGTAGCCAGGACAGAGGCACCCCAGAGTTGAGGCGGATGTCCCCCTGAGACCTAAGCCAGTCCTGTGAGAGCTGCTGCTGCAGTGCTGCCCTGAACCTGTGGATGACTGCAACACTGCTGTACGGCCGGCCCTCGCTGCACACCCGAACCACCCAGAAGGACTCCAGCAGTAGCAGCCGCAGGTATGTCCAAAGCTGCTGCAGCGCTGGTGGAGGCTTCCACACTGTGTGTCATCCAGCAACGGATGCGAACGTTACTGAAGTCCACTGCTGCTCCCGGCTGCACCCTCTGCCACACACCTGCAAACCAAGCCCACACAGCCACGGCGACAGGCACTGCACAAAGAGGTGAGACAGAGACTCGAGCTGATAGCTGTCTGGAGTCGGCAGCTGCTGCTGCGTGTCCCAACCTGCTGCTGTGACTGCGACTGCTGCTTGTGGTGCTGTGCTCCTTCGTTCGCAGCCTGGCCCGGCTGCGGCTGCGGCTGCTGTTGCGGTTGCCCAACCCCACCCTGCCTTGCTGTGCTGCTGCTGCTGCTGCTGTTGCAGCAAGCTGTGATCCCCCATTCCCGCCCTGCCCCTGTTGCTGTTGCTGCTGAGACTGCAGTGCTCCCGCCTGGCCCGGCTGCTGCTGCTGCTGCTGCTGCGGGGCCCCAGCCGGCACTGCTGCTGCGGACAGCAGCAGTGCAGCAGCTCCTGCATGTTGGTGGCAGCATATACCCTACTATCCCCAACCCTGACGGCGGCATGAAGCTCTGCCATCCAAACCCCCGCAGCGGCCGGGCAGCGCTTGTCAGAACCCTACGGTACGCTGTTCCCCATGCCGAGTCGGCCTC
>VIIQ02000586.1:0-12166 GCA_007449985.2 Desmodesmus armatus
CTGATGTCTGCTTTTTTTTTTTTTTTTTTTTTTGGGAGTGAGCAGTTACAGGAGCGAAGTCAAGCAACAGAAGCCACCCCTCAAAGCTCAGCAAGAGGATGGCGCAACCTGGCAGGCACCACCCTGTGAGGGCGCAAGCCGACACCCCCACCACATGGTCTCACGGCGGCACGTCGCAGTGCAGCCAGCCAAAAAGCAGACACCAGGACCCGACCATGCACCTGCAGAATGACTAGAGAAAAGCAACGGCAAAGGGACAAAGCATGCGAGCAACACCAAACGCAAGCGAGTCAACACAGAGCCGAGAGAAAGCACCACCGATGCGTCACCACACTCACACACCTCACCGGTGTGCAGAGCCAGCCCCCCACAGAGGGGCTGAAGAAACACCCTGAAACCACAAGCGGCGGCCACACAGCACCATGGCTGGCCGCTGTACTCGACAAAAGCCAGCGCGCAGAGGGCCCAAATACCCCGGCGTGGTGCACCACCACACCTGCACACCTCTCCAATATGCAGGGCTAAATCCGCCCCACACCTAAGCCAACAAAAACAATAACATTGTTGCCCCAGTGCCAACCAAGCAAGGCACCAGAGCGGCCAGCCGCCCCCAGAGAACAACCCAAACGCTTAAACCATGTGTGATGAGCACACACTCCAGAGGCACAACAACAACTATGATACAGAGTAAAGCACACACGTAGCCAAGACCCGAGAAGCACACCAAACCCCACACAGAAAAGGCCCTCCCGCTTTCCAAACCCCGCTCCCGAACACCCCAGCCCCCGCATGACCACCCTCCCTCTAGAACGCAAGGCGGGGGCCCATGCCTGCCGCCACTGTGTACAACACCCCTGCTGTTGCCACTTAGCATCAAACCGCTCTGGCGACAGAACGGGGTTGCGGCCCCGTAGCCAGGACAGAGGCACCCCAGAGTTGAGGCGGATGTCCCCCTGAGACCTAAGCCAGTCCTGTGAGAGCTGCTGCTGCAGTGCTGCCCTGAACCTGTGGATGACTGCAAAACTGCCGTACGGCCGGCCCTCGCTGGCACACCGAACCACCAGAAGGACTCCAGCAGTAGCAGCCGCAGGTATGTCCAAAGCTGCTGCAGCGCTGGTGGAGGCTTCCACACTGTGTGGTCATCCAGCAACAGGATGCGAACGTTACTGAAGTCCACTGCTGCTCCCGGCTGCACCCTCTGCCACACACCTGCAAACCAAGCCCACACAGCCACGGCGACAGGGCACTGCACAAAGAGGTGAGACAGAGACTCGAGCTGATAGCTGTCTGGAGTCGGCAGCTGCTGCTGCTGTGTCCCAACCTGCTGCTGTGACTGCGACTGCTGCTGGTGGTGCTGTGCTCCTTCGTTCGCAGCCTGGCCCGGCTGCGGCTGCGGCTGCTGTTGCGGTTGCCCAACCCACCCTGCCCTTGCTGCTGCTGCTGCTGCTGCTGCTGTTGCAGCAGCAGCTGTGATCCCCCATTCCCGCCCTGCCCTGTTGCTGTTGCTGCTGAGACTGCAGTGCTCCCGCCTGGCCCGGCTGCTGCTGCTGCTGCTGCTGTGGCCCCAGCCGGCACTGCTGCTGCGGACAGCAGCAGTGCAGCAGCTCCTGCATGTTGGTGGCAGCATATACCCTACTATCCCCAACCCTGACGGCGGCATGAAGCATCTGCCATCCAAACACCGCAGCGGCCGGGGCAGGCGCTTGTCAGCAGCCCTACGGTACGCTGTTCCCCATGCCGAGTCGGCCTCTGTAGCAGGCTGCAGGCCCTGGCCAAGGGGTCCTCCGTGTCAGCCACGGCTGGGGTGGTGACATGCTGTAGGTCCTGCTGCTGCCGCCAAGCTGTTGGCTGGGACCCAGCTGCTGTAGCGGCCCTGTCTGCAACCCGCTGCAGGACATGCTGCCGAGCTGGGCTGTCGTGCATCCACGTAGTATCATATGCTGCCATCTGGTCAGCAGTAGTGATGCGGTGGCGGCCGCTGCTGCTGCTGCTGCTGTTACCTGGGCTGAAGCCAGTCTGCAGCATCTCTGCAAAGCTGCGCTTGTGCTTCGCTTCCAGCTGCTGCAAACCTGTGCTGGGCGCCAGGTTGCCGTCGCTGTCCCGCCAATTGGGGTGCATGTTGGTGTGGTTGAAGACACTATTTTTGTCTTTCACAAGAGCCATCCAAATGATTTGTGCGGACCACCACCGTTGCGCACCATCACGCGGCATCCACCGACACCAACCCGACGCTACGCGCCGGCCTGTGACTCAATTGGGGTGCATGTTGGTGTGGTTGAAGACACTATTATTGTCTTTCACAAGAGCCATCCAAATGTTTTTTGCGGACCACCACCGTTGCGCACACAGCACGCGGCATCTGCCGACACCAACACGACGCTACGCGCCGGCCTGTGACTCAATTGGGGTGCATGTTGGTGTGGTTGAAGACACTATTTTTGTCTTTCACAAGAGCCATCCAAATGATTTTTGCGGACCACCACCGTTGCGCACCACAGCACGCGGCATCCACCGACACCAACCCGACACTACGCGCCGGCCGGTGACTCAGTTGGGGTGCATGTTGGTGTGGTTGAAGACACTATGTTTGTCTTTCACAAGAGCCATCCAAATGATTTTTTTGTACAGCACCAGGGGCAGGGCGGGAATGGGGGATCGCAGCTGCTGCTGCAACAGCAGCAGCAGCAGCAGCAGCAGGGGCAGGGTGGGGATGGGCAACCGCAACAGCAGCCGCAGCCGGGCCAGGCTGCGAACGAAGGAGCACAGCCACACCAGCAGCAGTCGCAGTCACAGCAGCAGGTTGGGACCCAGCAGCAGCAGCTGCCGACTCCTGACAGCTATCAGCTCGAGTCTCTGTCTCACCTCTTTGTGCAGTGCCCTGTCGCCGTGGCTGTGTGGGCTTGGTTTGCAGGTGTGTGGCAGAGGGTGCAGCCGGGAGCAGCAGTGGACTTCAGTAGTGTTCGCATCCTGCTGCTGGATGACAGCGCAGTGTGGAAGCCTCCACCAGCGCTGCAGCAGCTTTGGACATACCTGCGGCTGCTACTGCTGGAGTCCTTCTGGGTGGTTAGGTGTGCCAGCGAGGGCCGGCCGTACGGCAGTTTTGCAGTCATCCACAGGTTCAGGGCAGCACTGCAGCAGCAGCTCTCACAGGATTGGCTTAGGTCTCAGGGGGACATCCGCCTCAACTCTGGGGTGCCTCTGTCCTGGCTACGGGGCCGCAACCCCGTCCTGTCGCCAGAGCGGTTTGATGCTAAGTGGCAACAGCAGGGGGTGTTGTACACAGTGGCGGCAGGCATGGGCCCCCGCCTTGCGTTCTAGAGGGAGGGTGGTCATACGGGGGCTGGGGTGTTCGGGAGCGGGGTTTGGAAAGCGGGAGGGCCTTTTCTGTGTGGGGTTTGGTGTGCTTCTCGGGTCTTGGCTGCGTGTATGCTTTACTCTGTATCATAGTTGTTGTTGTGCCTCTGGAGTGTGTGCGCGTCACACAGGGTGTAAGCGTTTGGGTTGCTCTCTGGGGGCGGCTGGCCGCTCTGGTGCCTTGCTTGGTTGGCACTGGGGCACCAATGTTAGTGTTTTTGTTGGCTTAGGAGTGGGGCGGATTTCGCCATGCATATTGGAGAGGTGTGCTGGTGTGGTGGTGCACCACGCCGGGGGTCTTTGGGCCCTCTGCGCGCTGGCTTTTGTCTAATACAGCGGCCAGCCCTGTGCTGTGTGGCCGCCGCTTGTTGGTTTTAGGGTGTTTCTTCAGCCCCTTTGTGGGGGGGCTGGCTCTGCACACCGGTGAGGTGTGTAAGTGTGGTGACGCATCGGTGGTGCTTTCTCTCGGCTCTGCGTTGACTCGCTTGCCTTAGTGTTGCTCGCATGCTTTGTCCCTTTGCCGTTGCTTTTCTTTAGTCATTTTGCGGGTGCATGGTCGGGTCCTGATGTCTGCTTTTTTTTTTTTTTTTTTTTTTGGGAGTGAGCAAGTTACAGGAGCGAAGTCAAGCAACAGAAGCCACCCCTCAAAGCTCAGGCAAGAGGATGGCGCAACCTGGCAGGCACCACCCTGTGAGGGCGCAAGCCGACACCCCCACCACATGGTCTCACGGGCGGCACGTCGCAGTGCAGCCTGCCAAAAAGCAGACACCAGGACCCGACCATGCACCTGCAGAATGACTAGAGAAAAGCAACGGCAAAGGGACAAAGCATGCGAGCAACACCAACGCAAGCGAGTCAACACAGAGCCGAGAGAAAGCACCACCGATGCGTCACCACACTCACACACCTCACCGGTGTGCAGAGCCAGCCCCCCACAGAGGGGCTGAAGAAACACCCTGAAACCAACAAGCGGCGGCCACACAGCACATGGCTGGCCGCTGTACTCGACAAAAGCCAGCGCGCAGAGGGCCCAAATACCCCCGGCGTGGTGCACCACCACACCTGCACACCTCTCCAATATGCAGGGCTAAATCCGCCCCACACCTAAGCCAACAAAAACAATAACATTGTTGCCCCAGTGCCAACCAAGCAAGGCACCAGAGCGGCCAGCCGCCCCCAGAGAACAACCCAAACGCTTAAACCATGTGTGATGAGCACACACTCCAGAGGCACAACAACAACTATGATACAGAGTAAAGCACACACGTAGCCAAGACCCGAGAAGCACACCAAACCCCACACAGAAAAGGCCCTCCCGCTTTCCAAACCCCGCTCCCGAACACCCCAGCCCCCGCATGACCACCCTCCCTCTAGAACGCAAGGCGGGGGCCCATGCCTGCCGCCACTGTGTACAACACCCCCTGCTGTTGCCACTTAGCATCAAACCGCTCTGGCGACAGAACGGGGTTGCGGCCCCGTAGCCAGGACAGAGGCACCCCAGAGTTGAGGCGGATGTCCCCCTGAGACCTAAGCCAGTCCTGTGAGAGCTGCTGCTGCAGTGCTGCCCTGAACCTGTGGATGACTGCAACACTGCTGTACGGCCGGCCCTCGCTGGCACACCGAACCACCCAGAAGGACTCCAGCAGTAGCAGCCGCAGGTATGTCCAAAGCTGCTGCAGCGCTGGTGGAGGCTTCCACACTGTGTGGTCATCCAGCAACAGGATGCGAACGTTACTGAAGTCCACTGCTGCTCCCGGCTGCACCCTCTGCCACACACCTGCAAACCAAGCCCACACAGCCACGGCGACAGGGCACTGCACAAAGAGGTGAGACAGAGACTCGAGCTGATAGCTGTCTGGAGTCGGCAGCTGCTGCTGCTGTGTCCCAACCTGCTGCTGTGACTGCGACTGCTGCTGGTGGTGCTGTGCTCCTTCGTTCGCAGCCTGGCCCGGCTGCGGCTGCGGCTGCTGTTGCGGTTGCCCAACCCCACCCTGCCCTTGCTGCTGCTGCTGCTGCTGCTGCTGTTGCAGCAGCAGCTGTGATCCCCCATTCCCGCCCTGCCCCTGTTGCTGTTGCTGCTGAGACTGCAGTGCTCCCGCCTGGCCCGGCTGCTGCTGCTGCTGCTGCTGTGGCCCCAGCCGGCACTGCTGCTGCGGACAGCAGCAGTGCAGCAGCTCCTGCATGTTGGTGGCAGCATATACCCTACTATCCCCAACCCTGACGGCGGCATGAAGCATCTGCCATCCAAACACCCGCAGCGGCCGGGGCAGGCGCTTGTCAGCAGCCCTACGGTACGCTGTTCCCCATGCCGAGTCGGCCTCTGTAGCAGGCTGCAGGCCCCTGGCCAAGGGGTCCTCCGTGTCAGCCACGGCTGGGGTGGTGACATGCTGTAGGTCCTGCTGCTGCCGCCAAGCTGTTGGCTGGGACCCAGCTGCTGTAGCGGCCCTGTCTGCAACCCGCTGCAGGACATGCTGCCGAGCTGGGCTGTCGTGCATCCACGTAGTATCATATGCTGCCATCTGGTCAGCAGTAGTGATGCGGTGGCGGCCGCTGCTGCTGCTGCTGCTGTTACCTGGGCTGAAGCCAGTCTGCAGCATCTCTGCAAAGCTGCGCTTGTGCTTCGCTTCCAGCTGCTGCAAACCTGTGCTGGGCGCCAGGTTGCCGTCGCTGTCCCGCCACAGCCGAGGTCGCACCCCCCTGTCCAGGACCCACCCAGGCTGTGACCTGCACTTGAGCTGCACCAGCCTGCGTGTGATGTCCCTAACTGAATACTGCACAACCCCCGTGTCCGGCCCAAAGCCCCACACATTGGGGTCGACCTGGATCTCAGGCCAACGCCCCACCAAGTAGTAGGCCTCAAGGGGCTCCCGCTGTGTGGCCTCTGACTGCTGCTGCTGCCTGTGCTGCCTGCGTGGGCCGCCCAGTGGAGCGAACACCACGCAGCAAGGAGCGAACACCACACCCTGCGGCACGTCAGGATCTGTGTTGAGGCAGCGGAGGCTGCCATCTGGCTGCACCTGATACCACTGCTCCCGGTCCTCCATCCCCTGCCACACCCACCTGTCCCCTGAGTCCACTTCCCACTGTGACTGCTGCTGCAGCGACGGCTGCCGCTGCTGCTGCTGCTGCTGATCTGCAGGCGGCTGGAGAGCCTGCTGCCATGCCGTCGGCAGCACGAGGCCATCCACCGCTGGCTGAAAGGACAAGCCTCGCTCTGCCACCTGCCCAAGAGTTGAGTCTGCCGAGCGAGGCTGCACACTGCTGGGCAGGTCTCGGGCTGAGCTGAACAGCACACCTGTGACGGCGCTGGCCACGCTGTGATTCCCCACTACTGGCTCTAGTTTGATCTGATCCACCGTCATGTCGCCGTGGGCGACGCGCCTGTGCAGCCCCAGCGACTGGAACGCGGCGACGTGCGCTGCGTGCCTTGGGTTGAGGCGCCGCCGCATTGCTGCTGCTCCCTGCCCCGAGGAGTGCTGCTGTAGCAGCACCCGCACCCCCACCCCTGCACGCTCCAAGTTGGCCCGCATGAACTGCTTCCATGCTTGCTTGTGGGGGTGCAGAAGTGCTGCCATCACCTTCCCCTGCATGGCTGTCACATGTGCCTGCACATCCACGCTGGCTATGCCCCCCTGCTTGGCCTGCAGGCTGGCCACCTGCTGAGCTGGGCGCCAACGCAGCTGCCTGTTGTCTGTGTTGCGGATGCACCCCAGCCCCAGGATAAAGGCTGAGATGCGGCGCTGGATGAGGCGCATGATGCGCTCAGGTATGGGCACAAACTGCGCATGGTACACCAAACAGGAGGCCAGCACCTGCCTGGCTACCTCACACCTGCCTAGCAGTGAGAGGTCGTGCCTGCTCCAGGTGCGTGCCCTGTGCCCAATGCTGCGCAGCCGCTGCTCAAAAAGCTGGTCTGCAAAGCGTGTCGCACCCTCGACAGACAACAGTATGCCCAGGTGCCTGATGGGGGCATCCCTCGTGTTCACAAACACTATACCCGTCGCTGCATCTAAACCCTGCATGCTGCTGTGAGGTCCCAGCCCCATACCCTGGCTCTTGTCGACGTTGAGCTTGGCTGCGCTGGCTGCACAGAACGGCTCCACGGCCTGCTGTAGCAAAGTGCCCACGTCCTCCGGTGAGGCCGCATGCAGGGTGGTGTCGTCTGCGTGCTGGTGGCAGCATGGGGCGGGGCCCTGGTCGCCCGGCATGTCGATGCTGGTGATCCCACCCTCCCGCTGTAGCTGTCTGCACCTGGCTGCTAACGGCTGCGCTGCTATGACATACAGCAGCGGGCTGAGAGGGCTGCCCTGTGCACAGCCGGAGGGGATGTCAAATGCCCTGCTGCTGTGGCCGCCGTTGAAGATGATCTGGCCCATGGTGCCCTCCAGCAGCAAGCGCACCCAGCGCCTGCTGCTCTCAGGGAACTGCATGGCCTCCATGCAGCGCAGCAACCACCCCCTGTTGAGGCGGTCGTATGCCTTCTCGAAGTCCAAAAAGACAATGCAGCCCGGCCGCTGCACCTCCTGGAGGAAGTCGATTTGCTCCAGGTGGTGCAGCACATTGTCTGCAATGTCCCGCCCTGGGACGAAGGCAGTCTGTGTGGGGTCTATGACGCTGGCGCAAGCTGGACCCAGCCTGTGCACCAGCACCTTGGCCACGATCTTGAGATCGCAGTTGAGGAGGGTGATGGGCCTGTAGCTGGCTGGGTCTGCCCTGGGCTTGCCGCCCCCCTTGTAGATGAGGGTGATCAGGCCCAGCCGCTGCGTCTCTGACAGTCTAAGCTCCGGCTGCTGGAAGCTGAAGTTGAAGGCTGCTACGAGGTGGTCCCCTACCACCTCCCACATGGCAGTATAGAACTCATAGGTGCCGTCACTGCCTGGAGCCTTACCCCGTGGCAGGCTGGCCAGAGCTGCGTGCGCCTCCTGCCCTGTCAGGGTGCCCTCCTCCCCTTCCCCACTGCACTGCTGCTGCTGCTCCTCGTCTAGTTTCCTATCAATGGCTGCCAGCAGGATGTCCTGCTGCTGCCGGTCCGTGGGGTGGCATGAGAACAGGCCACCCTTGGCGGGATCGTAGAAGTCTGCCAGCAGCTCCCCCACTGCTGCTATCCCATCCCTTCCCTGCGCTGCTACTGTCACCCCGTCAGGCCGCTGCACCTCAGCTATTGCTTGAGGCTCCTGGGCAGCCCTGCCCCCCTGGTGGAACAAGAAGGTGGACTGCTCACCGTATACCTCCCAGAGCGGCTCTGTGGCGGCTGCTTCCTGCTCCAGCTGAGCAGCCTCGAAGGCGGTGAAGGCCTCCTCTGCGGCTAACTGGTCCCGCACCCCCTGTGCATCCTCCATTTCGCGGCTGATGCTGCGTGCAGCAGCGATCTGCTGCAGGAGACGCTTGCGCTCCTGATTCTGTTGGCTGTTCAGCTGCTGCTCAAGCTGCTGGCAGAGACTCTGAGCCAGCTGCTTGATCTGCTCCCATTCCTCTGCTGGGTCAAGCCGCGGGCTGCGCTGTTCCAGGGCTGCTATCGCGTCCTGCAGCTGGCGGCGGTACGGCTCCCTGAAAGCCTCCACCCCCAGCATGTGGAGTACCCAATCCTGCTCACCCACGCCCTCAAGCTTCTGGACATTAACGTCAATTCCATTGGTAACTCCCTGCACGAGGGTGCTGCTGCACGGGAGACCAAGCTGCTGGCGGCAGCACAGCGCCGCATCGAGCAACAGCAGCGGCAGCAGCAGCGCCAGCAAGCCAATGGCACCACCGCTGCCAGCCTGGCAGCCGCAGCTGCAGCAGCAGGAGCCGCTGCAGCAGTCTCAGCAGTGGCAGCAGCAGCGCCACCTGCACCAGCTGGCGCACAGGAGGGTGCAGATGGTGACGCTGCCATGGAGCATGATCACATGCACCCCAACCAGGAGCAGCAGCAGCAGGAGGCTCAGCAGCACGCAGCTTCCAACGCTGCCATGACCCCCAACCAGGTGGCAACAGCCATCCAGGCTGGCATCGCCGCCAGCATCACACACCTGCTGCAGCACGCGCCTCTGCCCGTGTCGCCTGCCACCCCGGCCCAGCCCAAGCCCCGTAACAGGCGGCAAAAAGGCCTCAGCCCCGGCAGCAGCCCCGCCAGCAGCAGCACAACAGGCCACAGCAGCAGCAGCAGCAGCACAGGCCACAGCCTGCTGGCAGGCAACAGCAGCAGCAGCAGCAGCAGCAGCGCCGCCCACCCCGCAACAACAGCGGCGCCCCAAACGGCGCGGCGCCCCGGCAGCAGGCACAGCCGGGGCGCAGCCCTGCACGCCAGCCACAGCAGCAGCCCCGCCCCCCAGCCAACCCCGGCGCAGGAGCCGGGCGCACAAACGCCAACGCAAACTACAGGCGTACCGGCAGAGGCGGCAACAACGGCCCACAGGGCCGCCAGCCCTCCCTTAAAGGGAGTGTTCAACCTCAGCAGCAAACCCTTCAGCGCTGCCGCCCTCAGGACCCTCAACCTCGGCCACAAGTTCATACCTACCCCTGGTGCTGACACCCCCAGGGACCGGCTTAACCGCCAAATTGCCAGGTATACAAGGAACATACGGCTGCGAGCTTGGTTTGACGGCAGGCGCAAGGACAGGGAAAGGAATCCAGCCGCATATGATCTCAAGTATCACGTGCCCAGCTCCACCTGGGAGCCTCCTCATGTCCCTGATGCTGTTGAGCGTTTTGTTCAGGATGTCACTGCAGCTTTGAACGCTTGCTATGATGTGAGGCCAGTCCTCATGCACACTCACCCTGTGTGTGACAATGTGACACCTGATATGCGTCGAGCTCTGTTTGAGCTCCAACATGACCCCGCTATTACTGTCAAGCCCTCTGACAAGAATATGGGTCTGTGCATTCTGGATCGGTCGTGGTATATTGCAGAGTGCCTGCGGCAGCTAGGGGCTACCTCCACTTATGAAGAGGTGCCAGCTGCTAGCATTCCCGCCCGAGTGCAGGGCCTGCAAGAGGAAGCCCTGCGTTTGACAGAGGCGTATGCCCCATATGTGCCTGGTCATGTGGTGAAATACCTACAGGCAGCGGCCGCATCTGAGTGCACTGTGCCGTACTTCTACCTTCTGCCGAAGGTGCATAAATTGCCTGCCGTAACACGCGAGCATCTGCACTTGCTGAAAGGCAGGCCCATTGCTGCCTGCCACAGCTGGGTTACCAATGGTGCCTCTGTGTACTTGGCAGATGTGCTGAATGCCACTTGTCAACAGCTGTTCCCACAGGTCCTGCCTGACAGCAAGACCCTAGTCCGACTGCTAGAGAGCAGCACAGTCGGCCGTGATGCTTTCCTTGTTACTTTTGACGTTGAAAGCATGTACCCCAGCATTGACAACGCGGGGGCTGTCCCAGCTTGTGCACATGCAGCAGCACAGTGTGGATATCACGGGGGTATGGTGCATGCTTTGCTAAGCTTTGTCATGGAGCATGGGTACTGCCAGTTTGATGGGCGGTATTACAAGCAGAAACAGGGTACCGTCATGGGCACTCCTGTTGCACCACCCTACAGCAACATATATGTTGCTTCCTGCCTTGAGGCTGTGGCCCAAGCGCAGTGTGAGCACTGGCCAGCCATTTACAAGCGCTTCATTGATGATGGCTTCTTTGTGTGGGAGGGGGACGAGGCCAGCTTGCTAGCGTTCTTGCAGGTGCTTAACAGCACCCTGCCCAACATCAAAATCACTTGGCAGTACAGTCAGCATAGCATTGACTACATGGACATAACAGTCACCAAGTGTGAGAGTACTGGTGTATCTGTGGGCCTGAAGGTTACAACCTATCAGAAGCCCCACAACCAGTACATGTATATCCCTTATTTCTCCTTCCACAGGAGGGGTGTGTTCAAAGGTTTCATCAAAGCCGAGCTACAGCGTTATGCTGTCACCAACACCCTCCCAGCTGATTTTGATCGCATGAAAGCGCTGTTTATGCAGCGCCTTGTTGATCGGGGATATCCTGTCAGCCAGCTGAAAAAGTGGTTTGCAGCAGTGGATCATGCATGCCGTGTTCGCCTGTTGCACTCCACCACCGGCCCCAAGCCCAAGGCTGGGATGCCCCCTGTGCTGGTCCTGCCCAATGGGCAGTTTGAAATGACTGCACAAGTTGCAGCAGTGCTGAATCGTGTATATGCAGCTCACAAGCATGAGGCAGATGTTGCTTCCATCTTTGGTGGCACTGACGCCAAGCTGATTGTTGCATACACCAAGAATCGCTCCATTGGAGCACGCCTGATCAGGGCACGGCACTGAAACAGTGTGCTGACTGTCTGAAACTGTGGTCTGCATGCTTTACAGCATATCAGCAGGTGTTGACACCACCACTCCCACACTGACAGTCAATGCACCTGTTATCTCTTGCATGCCAGTCCTATACTTGCATGCTGCGTGTGTTTTTCGAGCTTAGACCTGATGAGCCTTGAAGAAGGCGAAACTAGTCGTCTGTAAGTTCGTTCACTCCACACGCACAATACAATCCGCCTGCTGCCTGGGTCGCTGGTACTTCCCACATTGTCTGTACAACCACCTCCGCTCGGCCGAAACGCGTCCTGGTAGCTTAATGGTATGCATGCTCCTTGCGAACCGGTATACCCGGGTTCGCATCCTGCTTGGGTCGCTGGAGTGGGCTAACTTGATCCACAGCGTCTGACCCAATCAATGTCTGCTTTTTGGCAGGCTGTCACTGCGATGTGCCGCCCGTGAGACATGTGTGGGGGTGACGGCTTGCGCCCTCTCAGGGTGGTGCCTGCCAGTTGCGCCATCCTCTTGCCTGAGCTTTGGGGGTGGCTTCTGTTGCTTGACTT